>CABHPQ010148598.1:16505-27290 GCA_902168405.1 Peromyscus aztecus | reverse complement strand
GTGTGTGTGTGTGTGTGTGTGTGTGTGTGTGTGTGTGTGTGTTGGTGAATATTAAATTCAGGTTTCATGTATTCTAGGGAGGCCGCCTCCCATGGAGTACACAATAGTTCAACATGGGCTATGTTTGAATGCAGCTGTGGCCTGTGCTGATTACAGGAGCAGGATGTGAGACTTAGGTCCACTTGTCTCACCTGTGGGTGTGGCACTGCCCAGGCAGTACCCCTGAAAAGCACTGCCCTTCCTCCTCTGAACTCTTTTTAATTGGTTGTACTCAAAAGTGTTCTGTCCTGCTCATCGATTTATGTGTCTTTTCCAGGACCACATTTTCATTTCTGTAGCTACTTGGGTCTGAAATCGTTCAGGCAGAGTGACTGCTAATGCCTTATACTTATTACAACTTTTGTTAAATTCTGTTTTCTCAGTCTTATCCTAAATTTTAGGATAATCTTGCCCATATTTACAAATAGCATTTCTGAGGTTTTAGTATAATCACACTAAACCTCCTCAGCCAGAGGAGCAATCTTCCTTCCAATACAAAACGACGTATGCCACACTGCGACCCCAAATAGCTGTTTTATGTTTGCCTGCCAACATAACCATCTCTCTGTCTCGCTGTGAACCTGACCACTGTGTGTTGTGGGGGGGAGTTTTGACATAAATTGTGCATCAGGACATTTCAATCCTGAATATTTCAGCATGGGTGCACTATTTGCCTAAGGTTCTTGTTTGAGATAAATTTTTATTCAATTCAATGCTCTGATATTAGGTGTAGCATCCAGTAGGTTTTGAAAAATACACACATTTGTGACACACAGCTTGGCTTTGCTGTGTCTTTATGGCTTACTCCCAATTTTACCTCCTCAGGGGCAAATGACACTCGGACTTGTTTCCACCCTAGAATCGTTTCTCATCTGCTAGCACTGCATCTGGGTATAACTGCTTCATACATCCTGCTCTTTAAGGTTCTTTTACCGAGTATAGTTCTGGTTTTATTCCATTTGGTTGTGTGTGTCAAAAATTTGATATTTTTTATTTTTTAATTTAAAGTTTTTAGTTTCAGAGAATTTGATACACGAGTACTGCATTTATCATTCCCACCCTCCTTCTCCTCTCTCCAGCTCCTCCCATGGTTCTATTCTCTCTCATATTTATAACCTGTTCATTGTTATCCATATATATACATATATATGTATATATATACACATATCTCCTACTGAGTCCATTTCCTGCTGCTCATATGTACATGGGATTAGGGCTGACGACTCGGGATTGGACAGCTTCTGAGGAGACTTCTCCTGTTTATTCTACTGGATGGATGTATCACATTTTGTCTATTTATCTCTTTGGAAAGTATGTGTTGTTTCCCTCCCTGCCCCAGTTTTGGTCCTGTTATGAATTGTTGTTGGAGAGTTTCTCTCCAGGTCCCACCAAACCCTGCAGTCCCACAACCCATGTATAAAATAATCACTCAGACGCTTATATCACTTATAAACTGTATGGCCGTGGCAGGCTTCTTGCTAACTGTTCTTATATCTTAAACTAACCCATTTCTATAAATCTATACCTTGCCACGTGGCTTGTGGCTTACCGGCATCTTTACATGCTGCTTGTCCTGGCCGTAGCTGGCAGTCTCCTTCCACCTTCCTGTTCCCCCAATCCTCCTCTCTGTTAGTCCCGTCTATACTTCTTGTCTGGCTACCGGCCAATCAGTGCTTTATTTATTAACATATTTGTCATACAGAACATCCCATAGCAATGAATAAAACTGCTATGAAGTCTTAAGAAATATTCAGCCAATATTTAACTCTTTATATAGACATAATCAAGCACATTGGTCTCATTGGTATTCACATTTTCTCTCTTCTTTAATAAATGGTCAAATTGTTCTAAAATAAACTCTTCGTGATTTCAGTGAACATTTGATGTGTAGGTCTATATCATAAACCATATACTTGGGGCAGGACTTTCTCAGGCAAAGTGCAAATGGAAGAAGTGTCAGGAGCCCTGGAATAAGAAACAGTCCATTTGGCATGCCGACCTTGTGTATCGGCATCTTATCTAAGTCATTCAATTTCTAGTTTTATTTGTTTAAAAGACAGTTTCTTGTGCACAGGTGTATATTTGCGTAAAGGTGCATGTGTCGTGTGTGGAGGCCAGAAGTCAATGTTAGGTGTCCTTCTTGAGATGCTGCCCACTTTGTCTTTTGAGACAGAGTCTCTCACTGGGACCTGCTGGCTGGTTGTGCCAGACTGGCTGGTGAAGGAGCTCCTGGGATCCCCATGTCTCTGGGATTACAAGTGCACACCACCACCCCCTCCCCTTTATCTCTTTTTTTATGACATGGGTTCTGAAGATCAAATTTGGGTCCTTGTGCCTTTATGGTGGACACTTGATCAACTGAGCCACCTCCCCAGCTCCGGCTTCCTTTTTAAATGTAGACAGTCCTTGGGATTCTATGGAGACAATGATGTCATCTAGAATGGGGATACTCTTATCTATTCCTTACGTTTTACTTGCCCTTGGCCCCCATTTTGCTTCTCGTTGCCTTGATAGAGGTGCCAGCACTCTGGTGGATATGAGTGGTGGGAGCCGACATCGTCGGATGTGAGGGGGAAATTACCACTGTCTTACCAGAAAGTGTAATATTAGGTGCAGGATTTTATAAACCCATTCTATCAAATTGAGGACCTTCCTTCTATTCACATCCACATATGTATGCACTCAGCTTTACTAGAATACATATCTGAGTGTTGTCAAAGCCTGGTCTGCATTAATTGATATGATCCTGCGATTCTTCTTCATTGTCTTGTTACTATGACTGTTGCATTGATTGACTCTTAAATATTGAATCATTCTGGAAAAACTAGATTAAATACCAGCTGGTTGCAGAGAATTCATTTAAAAAAATAGGCCTGTAAATTCTGTTAGATACTGCTTTGTTAAGGACTTTTGTGTTTATATGAAAGAGGGGTGTTGCAGTATGGTTTGAGGTTTGTTTGTATGCTGGGAAGTGCTGAGAGTGGCCTTATAATGTGAACTGTGGAAATTCCACTTCCATTTTCCTGAAGAGTTTATGTAAAAATGATGTTAGTTCTTTTTCAAACATTTCCCAGAATTCTCCCTCAAAACCATGAGGCTCTGAAGATAGCCTTTTGGAGCAGTTTTAAATGGCAATTCCCTCAGCAGTAACAGGCTGGTAAATGACCTGTTTTGTAATTGGATGAGTTGTCAGAGTTTGTGAGTTTTTTTCAAGAATTGGTTCACTTCATCTCATTTGCAAACTGACACATGGAGAGATATTTTTCATATGCATTTGTGTTAATATTGAGGTCTGCAGACCCTGCGGCCATACTCTGTCTAATTTTGAGACATGTTGTCTTCCTAGTAGAGGCCCCTCAATTCTGCTGGTTGATTGAAGCTGCTTTCTGTGTCATTGGTTTTTCTTTCTGTTTTTTTTAAATGACATTTGTTTGTTTATTTGTTTATTTTGTGTGTACGTTTGTTTGTTTGGTGTGTGTGTGTGTGTGTGTGTGTGTGTGTGTGTGTGTACCCTGCTGCAGCATGCATGTGAAGGCCAGAGGACGACTTGCCAGAATCGGTTCTCTCTTTCCATCATGTGAGTCTCGGGGATCAAACTCAGTTGTCAGTGCTGTTACCTGATCTTGCTGGCTCCATTTTTTTTTTGTTTTTAATTTCATTGATTTCTCTCTCCTGGTGTCTTAATTAACTCCTTTTCTCTGCTCTTGTTGGACTCACTTACTCTTCCTTTCTGTACAGTGGGACTCAGGCTACCAATGTGATTGTCTCCTTCTGCTAATGTGTGCACTGGGCATCCCAGCAACGCTTTCACTGGATGCTGGAGGTTTTGCTTGAAGTTTGCATTATATTTACAGTATATTTACAGTAAATATAATTGTTCTACATATATTTTCTTTCTCTTGAGATTTTTTTTCTTTGACCCGTGGTTACTTTAGAAGTACACAGTTTCATTTCCAAGTGTTTGGAACAATGCCTGTTGTCTTTCATGTACTGATTTCCATTGCAGTCTAAGATGGCCCTCTACTTTCAGGTAAACAGTCAAGTTTCAGTGGCAACTGATGGTCCACACACTTGACCATGGAGTCCCAGCTATTCTGAGAGGAGACCTGGGTATGTACTTTTCCAGGGGAGAGCCATCTGGGAAGGATGCTCAAGGTCGAAGTGAGCGAGCTGAGATATTATCAAGGGGTGGAAAGTAGGGAGTTTGAATGAAAAAGTCAGGTAGCTTCCAGAATATGGCTCATTAGTTTTACTTTTAAAAATCTGAATTAGTCCTTTTCTATCTTGCAGTCACAGAATGAATAGACAAAACAGAGCACTTGCCAAGCAGTGAAAAAAAGGCTTATTGGCCAAGTAGGAGAAGCTGGGAGAAAGCCTCGAAGGCCAGTGTTTCAACCCAAGCAAAGACTGAGCATCCCTTTCAGGGTTGGGAGAAGTGGGGACTTCAGACAATGAATGGAAGCTTTCATGAATTCCCAGTGGTTAGGGAAGAGGAGCAGCGGGATCTTGAGGGAACCACCTTCCCTTAACCCACACATGGTCTAGTTCAGCCTGGATCAGGAGCCAGCTGGACCAAGATGGCGCTAGTGAAGGACATTTAACTAGAGTAACATGGCATGGATAGTGATAATGGGTCTGCAGATGCAGAGTCTTTCAACATGGCCTCCTTTGTGGCTGCAAAGAGTTTTGCAAAGTTCCATCCTTTAGGATACAGTTGACAGGGGCCTGATGTCCCCTCCACTGGCTAGCTAGAAATCTTGTCTAAAACAGAAAGCCGGATAGCAAGGATTGTTTTTCTCAGGTTCTAGAAGGCGTTTGACTAGTGACAGAATCCCCTTTATAGTCTGCATCCCACAGATGTGAGGAGGCCCTGGACAGTGTGACACACAAGAATGATAGAGCCTTTTTTTTTTTTTTCATTTTAGAAAATTTCACTTGATGACATTGCAGTATGCAAGAAGGGGCAGTCTGTGGTGGGATGAACAGCTGACCCTGGCTAAGGCAGGATGGACCAGGAAGTCCTACAAGTCTAGGTGTTTAGTTGGGTGTGGAATGAGTTTAGGGAGAACAGAGTAGTTAGATAAGTCCATATATATTTTCTTATGTGACTCTGTGGGTAGAGAAGCAACTTATTCAACCAAGGGGGACGATCTTAAGGAGAAGGAGACATGAATGTTACAAACTGTCACCACAGATGCCAGATTTGATTCTTTGTTTCTGTGTATCCAGCCCTAAAGACCTATGAAGCGAACATGGGAATGGACAGTCTGGAAAGGCAGGGAAAGTAATGGCTCGGGCTGCTGAGGTCCAGCCTCGGCTCAGGTTCAGGTCCTGAGATGGGGAAGGGGCGTCGGTGCAAGGAAAACTTCTGACCACCAAGAAGATTGCACTCAAGTGACCCAGAAAAGCTTGGGTTGTCTTAATTTATACTTAAACAGAATTTTTTTCTTACCAGGGTTACATGAACAGCTCTATTATTGGCTTCTATTTTTGACTTTAAGAAATACATCATAATTTAAGGAACACATCATGATCATTATAAAAGCCCCCATTGTTCCTCTTTATGCTTCCCCAAATACCCTTCCCAACACCCTGCATAACCTTATTCTAGACATAGAGTTCAGCATTTTTGCAGGCTTAACTAGATACCGAGCCAGACACGTCCTGCTCTCGCAGCACTTAGAGCTGGCAGCTACTTGCAGCTACAAAGTTAAAAAGTAAGAGACATAGGCACAATGCTTTAAGGACAACAATATTCAAACCTAGACAATTCTTTCATGTCTGCAAGATATATTTTTATACAGTTTCCTTTTCTACAAGAGGGTCCCACGTCTCAGTCTCTCTGTAAAAGGCAGACCTTGACAAAGCACTCTTCGCCCATCTCACTCTATCATACTTCTTCCAGCAATATAAGCTCCTGTGTATGGTAAAGATGGATCTATCCACCCGACGTTTTGCATTGTAACTTTTCCTCTTGGAGCATACCAGATCTCACCAAACATTCTGTAGCTAGAGTTTTCCTGCCTGGCCCATGGTCAGGACAAATCTCTCTCACCCGCCAGTCCCGCAACCACTCAGACCCAACCAAGTAAACACAGAGACTTATATTGCTTACAAACTGTATGGCCGTGGCAGGCTTCTTGCTAACTGTCCTTATATCTTAAATTAATCCATTTCTATAAATCTATACCTTGCCACGTGGCTCGTGGCTTACCGGCGTCTTCACATGCTGCTTGTCCTGGCGGCGGCTGGCAGTGACTCTCTCTGCCTTCCTTTCCTCTCAATTCTCCTCTCTGTTAGTCCCACCTATACTTCCTGCCTGGCCACTGACCAATCAGTGTTTTATTTATTGACCAGTCAGAGCAATTTGACATACAGACCATCCCACAGCAACATTCTATGCTTGGTGTCCAGAGATGTAGCACGAATTGTTAGAAGGTTTTATTAATAAATACAAACCCGGTGCCAGTTATTGGGGTGAATGCTGGAAGATCAGAGAAGCAGAACAAGCCACAGCCACCTTACTTCACCAGTTCCTTAGCTGATCCTGTTTCCTCAGACTGGAAGCCTCTGAGTCCTCATCTGAATGGATCTTAGCTGAACTGCTGCTAAAAGCCAAAGCTTAACAGGCTCTAGTTCCTGGTTTTCACACCTTATATACCTTTCTGCTTCTTGCCATCACTTCCTGGGATTAAAGGCTCTTGTTACCACACCTGGCTGTTTCTCCAGTGTGGCTTTGAACTCACAGAGATCCATCTGGATCTCTGCCTCCAGAATGCTAGGATTAAAGGTGTGTGTGCCACCATTTTCTGGCCTCTATGTCTATCTAGTGGCTGTTCTGTTCTCTGACCCCAGATAAGTTTATTAAGGTGCACAATATATTGGGGAACACAATATCACCACACAGAGAACTTACTCTCAACAGTTGGCACCATGTGTATTCCTGAGGCTTTCTCGCTAGTCTGTGTATGCATGCCCTGCTCTCCTTTCCAGAACTGTGAAACATGGTTAATGTTCCAAGTATTGTTTTCTCATATGTACCTAACTATCTTCATTGAGTCAGAAAAGTTTCCAGGGTTGGGAGTTATAGTTAGAAATTCCAGATAAGAGATTTAAGAAGCATTAGCCCCCTGCTGAACCTTAGGGGAAAATATTTGAAAAGGAACAGAATTTCCAGGGAAAATTCCAGCTGTTGCATGTGTAACTGACAAAGTATAGTGAGAGAGAAAAGAGCTTGCAAGCTGCATGAATTTTGCAAATTCCTACACTGTCCCATGAACTATTGGTCCTTGCCAAGTGAAGTCCTTTTCCACAGGTGCTTTGCCCTGAGGAAACCCGTTGGACAGGTATTCACATGCTGATCCGAGACTAGGCTGCACAGCTCCCGACATCGGGCCCTGTGTGCAAACCCCGCAGCACCAGGGAGAGTGCCCACTGTCACATTCTTGAAATGGCCACATCATCTAGTCACTGGAGGTGTCCTCCAAGTGGCTGGCCATAGCCATGAGACAGGAGCCTCAAGAGCAGCCTGGAATGTCCTGGGGTTGGGGCTGCCGCAGGCAACATCTGTCCTGGGGCCCTGGGTGAGTTCACTGCCTTTTCTATTAACTTGAACGAGGCGAAGTCTTCTGTTCCTTGAGAAGGTCTCAGCACCACAGTGACCTGTGGGATTGGTTCACAGATGTCTCCTTACAGGAGAAGCAGGCAGAATCAGCCAATATGGGAGCGAGTCTCATGCTTAAAAAAGACCAGGGTATGGGATAGCAGGCCCCACCAAGATGGGCAGTTCTGAACTGATATTGAAAAAAGAATTGTTTTTGATCCAAAAAAGGAAGTATGTAAAGTAATGTTACTTTGGGGGAAAGAATTAACTCAAGGGGCACCTGACTTGGTGTTTATAGACCTTATGTGTAAAGAGATTGTAATTCATACTCTTAAATAGGTTTTACTGTATTTAAGTTGTTATAGTTTGAATTCTGTCCCCCCATAAATTTCCATGTTGAAATTCTCATTCTCAGCAGCTCATTATGTACTCTTATTTGCAAGTAGAGTTGTTGCAGTTGTAATTAGTGGAGCTAGATTTCACTAACTCTACTTAATAGGATGGACTTCTAATTCAGTATAATGGGAAGCCTATGTTAAGAGGGGAATTTGGACACATGCACACATAATGGGAATTCCATGCAAGGGTTGGGGTGACATTGCCACAAGCTAAGGAGCCACCAGAGGCTGAGGGATGTTGGAACAGTTTCCCTCATGGTCTTGGAGGGAGCTGATACTGTTGCCTTGCACTTCTGGCCTCCAGCACTGGAAAATGATGGCTGTCTGATGTTTAAGGTCCCCAGACCGTGCTGTTTTGTTCTGTCAAGGCAAACTAATATATCCCTAGCAAAGAAATACCCAAGATACACCTGGCCTGTTGACGTCTGTCTGGAAACTAAAACAGCCTCCTCACTTAAGCACAGTTAAGCAAGACCTCTTCATCCACCCAGAGGTGACTGGGCATTGGTGGGCAGCCACTTGTAAGTTCTTCCTTTCCAGCCCTTGGCTTGTGCTTGGTGGATGTTCAGAGTGAACTTCTTTTCTTCGGGGGAAGTTTGTTGATGAAATATGGCTGCATTTCAATCTGTTCTTGTTATAAAGCTGAAGTAGATTTAGGTTAATATTTATGTAATCTCAGCATGGGTATTTCTAATGATATAAAAATCGGAAAGGAAGGTGCATGTTTGTACTTGAAATGTAAAGGTAAGTACTTTCTCCAAAAGAGCAATATATGCATTCTTCTCAAATGCATGGGAACTATTCTCCAGGCCAGGCCATCTATAAGGTCATTTAACAATACTCAAGAAATGTCAAAGAAATGGAACCAAAGTATATTCCCTGACTATGGAATAAAACCAGAACTCAATCTGGGAAGGAGATTTGGGAAATTCACAAATGTGTATACAGTTTTAAAGGAACTAAAAATAGATGAACTCTCACAGGCTAATGGGTCAAAGAGAGAAAAAACACAAGAGAAATTAGAAAGTACATTGAGATAAATGGAAATGAAAACCTGACTTATGGGATAGGACCAAAACTAGTGAGGTGTGGTGAAAACAACACCTATACGGAAATTCATACCTATAATTCTCTGTTCTGAAACTGGCCTGAAGCCCTTTCTGGCCTCTGTGGTACCTGCACACATATAGTTCACACACACACACACACACACACACACACACACACACACTGAAGTTTTAGAAAGAATTGAACTGTTTAGTTAGGGTTCCTTGGAGAAAGAGAATTAACCAAATATATATTGGTTATCTATCTATCTATCTATCTATCTGTCTGTCTGTCTGTCTGTCTGTCTATCTATCTATCTATCTATCTATCTATCTATCTATCTATCTATCTATCTCTGGTTCTCTCTCTATATCTCTATATAGAGTTTGTTCTGGTTAGTTTTTGTCAACTTGACACAAGCTAGGGTCACCTGGGAAGAGACAACTGTGGTGATATTATATCTGTGTCCCCCAATAAAGTTTATCTGAGGATCAGAGGAAAAAGCCAGCCACTACATTAAACACAGAAGTCAGGCAATGGTAGCACACGCCTTTAATCTTATCACTTGGGAGACAGGGATCTGTCTGGATCTCTGTGAGTTCAAGGCCACACTGGGAACAGAACCAGGCATGGTGGCACATGCCTTAAATTCCAACACTAGTTAACCATAAAGGTCTGGAGGTCTGTACAGACAGTCAGGAAGTGACAGAGATGGGCAGGAAGAGGAAGTGATGTAGCTGGGCAGAGAGAGGAAATGAGATGGCAGAATAGAAAGGCATATAGGTGTGGGTATACAGGAAGTAGGTCTCTGGCAGAGGATCTCCAAGAAGTAAGAATGTAGCTGGCTTCTTTCTGCTTTTCTGATCTCTCAGCTTTTTACCCCAATATCTGGCTCCTGGTTTTTATTAATAAGACCATTTAGCAATTTCGTCCTACAGAGAACCCCAACTAAGAAATTACCTTCATCAGTCTGCCCTGTAAGAAAGTCTGTGGGGCATTTTTTTTTTTTTATTGATGATTGATGTAAGAGGGTCTAGCTCACTGAGGGTGGCACCACTTCTGGGCAGGTGGTACTGGGATATATACAACAGCAGGCTTAAAAATCCCATAAAAGTGAGCCAGGAGGAAATATTCCTTACGGTCTCTTGTTTTGGTTCCTCCTCCCTGTTCCTTCTTGAGTTCCCACCTCACTTCTCAGTGATGGACTGTGATGTGGAAGTGTAAGCCAAATGAACCTTTTCCCTTTGGGTCATGGTGTTTATCACAGCAACAGAAAGCAAACTAGAACAGGTGTGTGTGTGTGTGTGTGTGTGTGTGTGTGTGTGTGTGTGTGTGTGTATGTGTTTATATATAGAAAGGCTGACTGACTTTTAATTTTGTCCCTAAGAGTAAACCCAGGACCTTGCACATGCTAGGCATGTGTTCCATCACTGAGCTGTCTTCCCAGCTCCCCTTTTACATTTTATTTTGAGAAATGTTTTCACCAAGTTGTCTAGGTTGGCCTTAAACTCACTGTGTGGCTCAGGCTGATCTGGAACTTGCCATCATCTTACCCAAGCCTTCAGAATACAGGCCTGTGCCATCAGACACGATGAGAAAAGGGATTTGGTCTGTGTAATTGTGGACAATTCTGAATGTCAGGGCAGGCCAACAGGCTAAAGGGAAGGAATTCTTTCCAGCTTGAGGCCAAAAGCAGGC
>CABHPQ010148597.1:0-15230 GCA_902168405.1 Peromyscus aztecus | reverse complement strand
AAAATTTGACATTATCAAAATCGACATACCAGATACCGAGAAAGACATAACACAGACATAACACCACTTTCGTGGGTTTTCTTTGTTCTGAAAATGCACAATCTAGATCTAAGTATGAGAAAGTATCAGATTAGTCTGTCAAGGATATTCTTTTTCATAATTGCCTCTATTTTAAAGAATGTTGCTGGGTGGTGGTGGAGCACGCCTTTAATCCCAGCACTCCGGTGGCAGAGGCAGGTGGATTTCTGAGTTTGAGACCAGCCTGGTCTATAGAGCAAATTCCAGGACAGCCAGAGCTACACAGAGAAACCCTGTCTTGAAAAAGAAAAAAACAAAAGCAAAAACAAAAATACAAAGAAAGAAAAGGAAAGGAAAGAAATGTTGAGGTGAAGACTGAAGAGCTATTCTAGATTGAAGAAGACCAAATGGACAAGACCTGGTATAATATGAAATATATTTGACTTTTCTATTGTTTCTACCATAGAACTCCTAAAATATCCCAGATTTTCCCAAGTGTTAGGCATAGCTTTTGTTAGTAACAATAGTACCTTTCAGTTAACATTCCTGATTATATGCTTAAAAAGTGACTTGGGGTACTACTAGGCATCCTCAGGATGGGGCCAGTGACTGGGTAGACCAGGTGATTAGAGGCTTAGGGTTGGACATTTCAGACACATCTAATAACCTCCAGACAGGGGCTGGGACAGAAGACCAAGCATTATAAAAATGCTTCAGATTTGATGAGTTTCTGGCTTGCTAAACATGTGGGGATGCTGGGAAAGTGGCAGGGCCAGAGAGGGCTTAACCCCTCTGTCTCCCACACCCTCACCATACCTGTCGGGAGCCTCTTGGTCTGGTTGTTCATCTGTGTGTATTATATTAGTCAGGGTTCTTTAGAGCAGTGGTTCTCAACCTTCCTAACGCTGCGACCCTTTAATACAGTCCCTCATGTTGTGGTGACCCCAACCATAAAATTATTTTCATTGATACTTCATAACTGTAATTTTGCTACTGAATGGTGTCTCAATTTCTAAGACCATCAGAAATATGTGGTTTTCTGATGGTTGAGACCACAGGTTGAGAACTGCTGCTCTAGAGTAACAGAATTTATCAGAACTTATAGAATGAATCTCTCTCTTTCTTCCTCCCTCTCTCCCTTGTCCCTGTCTCTTTCTCTCTCTATATGTGTGCATATACGTAATATTAAATATATATATATATAATATATATTATGCATTGTACACACAGGGATTTATTAGAATGACTTGCCGGGCGGTGGTGGCTCATACCTTTAATCCCAGCACTTGGGAGGCAGAGCCAGACGGATCTCTGTGAGTTCAAGTTTGAGGCCAGCCTGGTCTACAGAGCGAGATCTAGGACAGGCACCATAAAAAACTACACAGAGAAACCCTGTCTTGAAAAACAAAAAACAAAACAAACAAAGGATGACTTACAGGCTGAGGTCCAGTGCTATGACCCTCAGGAATGTAATAGGAATTTAGCTGAATATGGTAAAGCTATATCTGGAAGAATCAGGGAATTCTTCCAAAGGAACCCAAATCTCAAGGAATATTTTGTGTTATTCTGCTTTTAATATACCAGCTGTTTCCTGCTATGAATTTCCTGTGCGCTCTCATACCTTCCCCAAGAACTTTCTAGCAGTGTATTTTATCTGACATGCTTCTCTAGCATCCAAAGCCAAAAGGCAGACAGGACAAATGTTAGGTGCATAGCTTTGTTTCTTGTGCAAATTAAGCTCAGACTCTCTTTTTTTTATACAGCCTTAGTGGTATTTGTTTGTTTGTTTTCGAGACAGGGTTCCTCTGTGTAGTTTTGGTGCCTTTCCTGGATCTCGCTCTGTAGACCAGGCTGGCCTCGAACTCACAGAGATCCGCCTGGCTCTGCCTCCCGAGTGCTGGGATTAAAGGTGTGCACCACTGCTGCCCAGCACCTTAGTGGTATTTATACTAACATCATAGACTCCTAACATTTTACCTAATCTCTTCTAGGAATGTTGTTTGAGCACATAAATTCCCTTTTTCCGATATATTAACCAATTTTAGCTCTTAGTTGACCTCCTCTGTTAACCACTTCCCTTTTGGGTTATAAAAGAAAGCCTGACAGTCACTGCCTGAGGAAAACTCTTGTCTGCCTTTATGACCCTGTAGGAATTCAAGCCTGGTGACCTTGCCTTAGCCAGAGCACTGCTACTGCAGGGGTATAGAACTGTAAACCTCAGAGACTTGGGGAACTAGATTGGAGGATTGGATGGAGAACTAGAAGGAGAAGATGGGAGATGAGGAAGAGCCTGACGGGGGGAAAACTAGGCAGGTAAGAACGAGATGAAAAGACCAAGAAGGGGCAGAACTAAGAATTAAGATAGCACTTAGAGGGGACAGCAGAAAGATGTAGAGAGAATCAGGCAAGAAAGGAGCTAATTATGAGAGCAGAAAAGAAGCAGTGTAGAGAGAGAACTGACTCCGAAGAATAAAGGGTATGGACTAAAGAGTTTCATGTGCATAGATTTATTAGCGAACCCCTCAGATTAACCTGCTGCCGGTAGCATCTCTTCTGGAACTCTGGGTGAAGGCTATTGAGGGGCTGAACCCCAATAACTTTCGTTAGTCCAGCTAATCCAATAATGGCTGGTTATGAATGGAAAGTCCAAGAACTCAGAAGTTGCTCAGTCCACAAAGCTGGATGTCTCAGCTGGCCTCCAGTTGTGCTGGAATCCTGAAGAGGTAGGCTCCAATGCCAACGAAGGAATGGACTTGCTGGCAAGGCCAGAACAAGGAAACAACAAGCAAAAGCTTCTTCTTTCATGTCTTTACACAGGCTTCCAAGAGAAGGCATGGCCCAGATTAGATCTGGATCAAAGGTGTGTCTTCCTCAAAGATCCAAATTAGAAGTGGATCTTCCCACTTCAAATTAAGCAGAAATTCCTCACAGATGTGCCCTCCATTTTTGGGTTTTAGTTAACTTCAGTTGTAATCAAGCTGACAACCAAGAATAGCCACTATATGTATTTAACATTATTTATAATAAACTGGCAAGTATAAGTCTTTGAGTTCTGTGGTGGTATCCTAGCAATTCAAATAAAACCCATGGAGGAGGCTGCAGGAACCTGGTTGCTGCCAGTCAGACAGAACTACTGGTGTCCTGGACTTGGGACTGATCTCAGCCTGTGAGATCTGATCATATCTAGGCAGCATTTGAATGGAACTGAGCTACAAAACATTGAGCCAGGGAGTCAGGGTGGGGCCTGTAGGAGAAATCCCCACATATTTTGGTGAATGGAGACCACCAGAGTATTTGTGTTGACTGCGCGGCTAGAGGAGAAAGTGGTTTGTGTTAAACTTTTACAAATAAGTGAAACAGGTGATTCTAGATTTTATATTGCATCCTGAACCAGAAAAGCAAGTGAGTTAACTTTTTCCTGCAGCAGGTATTTGTGAGATAAGTGGTGAAATTTTAATAAGGTTGTTACAGTTTGAATAGGAATGTTCCCAAAAGACTCTTACATGAAGACATGATACCTGATGACTTACGGTTCAGAAGTGGGATTCTGGAAAACGAATCCTTAAGGCTCTCATTCCATCAGTGAATTAACTCATCGATGGGCTCATAATTGAACTGATTTGTGAGAGGTGGTAGGAACTGTAGGAGCTGGGGCCTCAGTAGAGGAAGTAAGTTACGGGGTGGGGGGGGGGGGGCACACCCTGAAAGAACTTACCTTCCGCCTGACCTCACATTGTCGCCTCTTGCTCTCTCTGCACCCTGGCAGCCATGAAGTGAACACTTTTCAGCTTTCATATCCTCCTGCCACGTGTCCAGAAACAAGAGAACCAAGTGACCAGATACTGAAAACTGTGGACGAAAGCACATCTTTGTCCGTTAAGTTGATTTTCTCAGACGTTTTGGAAAACTGATTGTCAGGGTTTGGATATGAAGTATTCCCCTCAACGGGGCTCATGTCTTGTTAACTGGGTTCTCAACTAGTGACAATATTAAAAGATGGTTGGATCATTAGGGTGTTAACTTCATCAATAGGCTATTAGGACATGAGATCTGCCTAGGAAAAAGAGGTTAACACCCAGTTAAACAAACAGCCCACATCAGCCATTTCACCACCATGTTTATGGCCTGAAGAATGTTTGCTCATATATACCAAAAGGCATACAGAGGTGTTCTTCATAGTCACTCCAGATGAGATACAACTCCAAAACAGAATGGATACATCTATTTATTAAAAACTGTGGCATAGTCAAACAATTGACCATTATTAGCAATGAAAAATTAATGATTTTTAACTATAGTCAAAAACACAGATGAATTTCCCAAATGGTGTTGCACAAGATATAAAAGGAAGAAAATGTGTTGCATATATTTACATATAGTTCAGAGCCAGAAAACATCAACTCTTTAAAATAAAAATTTAAGCCAGGTATTGGTGGAACACACATTTAATCCCAGCACTCAGGAGTCAGAGGCAGGAGGGTCTCTGTGAGTTCGAGGCCAGCCTGGTCTCTAGAGTGAGTTCCAGGACAGCCAGAGCCACACACAGAGAAGCCCGGTCTTGAAAAACCAAAAACAAACAAATAAATAAACAAATAAACAATTAAAACGGTTTATTTATTTATTTTTACATGTCTGTTTTTCTTGTGTGTGTGTCCATGTGTCACTTCCGTGCCCTCTGTCGACAGAGGGGGTATCAGATCTCCTGGAACTGGAATTATGAGTGATGGTGAGCCATCATGTGGGTGCTGAGAATCGAACCTGGGTCCTCTGCAAGAGTTTCCAGTGCTTTTAACCATTGAGCCATTGCTCCAGCCCTTAAAAATGTTTTTAATTGAATCATGACAAGTTGGACAAAAGGCACAAATCTTAAATGTTCAGAATTTTACTTATGGACATCCCCTTCCCAGATAAAATGTGGACTATTTGACCACCCCACCAGGTTTATCCCTGTCCTAGATTATAACTTTATACTGTGGTGGTTTAAACAAAAATGGCCCCCATAGGCTCATGTGTTTGAATGCTTAGTCACCAGGGAGTGACGTTACTTGAGAAGGATTAGGAGGTGTGGTCTTGTTAGAGGAAACGGAGGCATGACCTTGCTGGAGGAAATGTGTCACTTATTGGAGGGCTTTGAGGTTTCAAAAGCCCAAGTCAGGCCCAGTGTCTCTCTCTTGCTGTTGCCTATGGAACTGACTTAGAACTCTCAGCTACTTCTCCAGCACCATGTCTGCCTGCAGGCCACCTGCTCCCCACAATAATGATAGTGGACTAAAACTTTAATACTGTAAGCAAGAACCAATTAAATACGTTCTTTTATAAGAATTGATATGGTCATGGTGTCTCTTCACAGCAGCATAACACTGACCAGGACAAAAACTAATCATTACTCTGGCCTATTTTAAATTGTGAACTGGTTTTTCATAGATTACAATTATTATTTCTTGACTTGATTGCTGGTAACATAAATGTGCTTTTCTGTTTTTAAATTCATTTGTATGTTTATAATTTCTGCACTTCTATGCACTTATAGTATAATCTAACAAAAAGTTTTTTCCAAGCATGATGACTCACACCTGTAATTCCAGCGCTTGGGAGGTTAAGGCAGGAGGATTCCTGTGACTTTGAGGCCAGCCATGGCTACATAATAAGACCCTGTCTCAAAAAACAAAAAAACAAAAAAACAAAAATCACAGCTAGAGAGACAGCTCAGCAGTGGGAGCACCAGCTGCCCCTTGCAGAGGACCCAGGTTTGGTTCCCAGTGCTACATGGTGGCTTGCAAGCATCCAGTCCAGTTCCAGCTCCAGGGGATCTGATGCTCTCTTCTGACCTCACGAGCACCAGGCATGCACGTGGTACACATATCTATATGCAGGCAAAAACATTCATACACATAAAACATTTAAAAAATTATTTTAAACCCAGAAGAAGAATTTTATAAAACTATAGACTACCTGAGTTATATGCTTTGATTCCTTATAGCAACTGTAGAATTTCTAAGCACTTTTTCCCTTATCTGTTACTATGGATTGGGGGGCGTTATGTTCTAAGCATTCCTTTTCCCCTAACTGTTACTATAGGCATGTTTCTGATTTCTTTTTAAAGTTACATGTATTCACTCATCAGATGTGTGCACATGTATTCAGGTGTGTACCACAGTGCACATGCGGAGGTCAGAGAACAACTTCAATGAGCTGGTTCTCTCCTTCCATCATGTGGGGCCTGGGAATGACACCAAGGTCATCAGACTGACATCAGGGAGCTTGATCTGCTGACCCATCTTGCTGGCTCCCAATTTCTTTTTAATAGAGCATCTCCCTGTATAGCCCAAGCTGGCCTCAAACGCACCATGTAGATATCCAGTTGGCCTTGAACTCACGCTGCAACCCTTTCTGGCTTGAATTTGTGATTATTCTGCCTCCACTTATGGAGTACTGGGATTACAATCATGAACTCTGATGCGCAGTTATGTTTCATGATTATTATTATACCTTCGTTCAAAGAAAGATATGTTATGATAGGAGGGTGATAACTGCTTAAAATTACTTCCAGGCAGAAATCACTGCTTCTTCTTTGGAGAGAGAGAGCACGCACTAGACCTATTTTCTCCCACTTTCCAGTTGTGACAGCTAATTTTGCTCGTCAACTTGACTACATGTACAACCAACCCAAAGGAGTGGGAAACATCTGTGAGAGGTCTTCTTGACTGAATCATTTGTAGTGAGAATACTCTCCTGAAATCTAGATTGTTTGAGGTCAGAAGACCCACCCTAAATCTGGGCCATAATTTCTGGTGGCAGTCCACTTTAAAAAGATATGCAGCAGACAGTGGGCATCACAGAAAACCACAATCAAAATGCAATTAAAAAATCGCAATAAAAATCAATCAAAATGCAGAGTTGTGGATTCCAGTCCTAATGGATACATCTACAAAACCCTCGCACACCTGAGGCTCGGGGGACGTTGTGGAAGAGAGTGCAGAAAGACTCTGAGAGTCAGAGAACGAGAGAGTTTGCTGTGAGAGTGTGTCTCCTGTAATGCAGAGACTACACCGACAAACTCTCATCACTGAACAAGGACATCAGACACGCCCAAGTGTTGGGTGAAAGCCCGCGACGCCTCAGCCCACACAAAAGAACTCTGGGGACCGGAGGATGCCTGCCGCGAGTGGGAGACATTGTCTTCCCCAGGAAGGACACAGCAATTGGTTATCCAGGACCAGACAGTCAGCCCAGAAAACCGAACAGCTACAAGATTCATGGCCTTTCCATCAGGAGACATTCACGGTTGGACTTCCTGACCCACAGCCTGTGAGCCATGCTAATATTCATATACATATATATTCCATTCTGTTGCTTTAGAGAACACTGACTAAAACAATCTGAAAGATTGGTGGGAAAGAAACTTGCCAGAGGTAGACAAAGACACTTTGTTTGAAGCCAGTGTCTACCTGAACACTCTCTCCTATCAGTTCCACTTAGATTACAGTATGGCCGAGTCTTGTCTAACGTGTTAAAATCAGACAGTGTAACACCCTGGCGCAGAATCTCTCGTTAGATCCGAGGGTATTTGTTGTGACTGTAACACCCTGGCGCAGAATCTCCCGTTAGATCTGAGGGTGTTTGTTGTGAATTGATTGGTTCCGTGCTGGACTACATGTCAGCTGCTCTCTGAGGAAACTCACAGGAGGATCGGATACCAAGAATTGTTTAATTTGTAGTTTTATGCAGGTATTGACCTTCCAGTGTTTTATGTACTCCCCCCCCCACTTCCTCATGATGTATAATGTTAATTATGATAATGTTAGAGGGCTTGTGAAATGGCTCGTCAAGCCTGATGACCTGAGTTTGGGCCATGTGACCCACATTGTGGAAGGAAAACTGACTCCTACAAGTTGTTCACTAGCCTCCATACATGTGCGAGCGAGCGCGCGCGCACACACACACACACACACACACACACACACTATATGTAATACAAAATTTAAAAAATAATGTCTATGCATTGTGATAACCAATGTAAGCGATATTATCTTTATTTATTTGTTTGTTTGTTTATTTCTTGTTTGTTTATTTGTCTGTGTTTGCACACACATGTACCACAGCATGCATGTGGAGGTCAAAATACAACTTTGAGAGCTGATTCTCTCCTTTCTTCCATGGATTGCAGGATTTGAACTCAGGTCACCAGGCTTGGCAGCAAGCACCTTTACCAGCTGAGCCATTCTGACAGTCCCTAAGGGCTATTATTTTTTATCTGAGTTAGTTTCAGCTTAATCTCTGTTTCATAAAATTACTAAATGAATTGATGATTCTAAAAAGTGATCACTTTTAGGAACTATTAGCTTCAATACTGTGTTTTACTCTAGTGCGCCACCGCCTCACCACAGCCTGGGTTCAGGTCCTGAGATGGGGAAGGGGTGTCACTGCAAAGAAATGAAGTGTCCGAGCACCGGGTGAGTTTCACACAAGTGGCCGGCCCTGAATAGCTCCAGCTGTCTATTTACACATCAAAAACAAGCAAGGTTTTCCACACTGACAAGTGAGTTTTTCCCATCCTCCAGCATTTATGTCAAATATGTTTTTTCCCCAACTTTTACATCAAAACATCATTTAAACCAAAAGCAACACATCATTTTGCTAACTTGGCCAAATATGGAGCCAGGTACATCCTGTCTTTACAGAACTAAAAGGTGATTGACATAGGCACACATTTTCAAGAACAACAATATTATTCAAAACTTACTTACAGAAATAGAGGTGATTTGCCTCTGTTCCTGTCAGCACTGAACCAGGACAGCTCCCGGGGTCTGGAGTGACAGCTGGCATCCCCAAACACGAAACCTGAGAAGCATCAGCTCCCAAAGAATTTTAGGGGAGGGTATTCGAGAAAAACTGGGGTTTCCAGGAATGATCACATCTGTCCCATGTGTGACTGACAAAGTGACACTAAAAACCGCCAAGAGAATCATCAATATTATGAGAGAGAAGAGAATGTGCAGGCCACGCAGTCCCAGCATTATTCTGTGCTGTCCTGAAGTCCGCTGGTCCTTGCTGTGTGAGAATGTCCCCGTGGGCTTTTGCCTCATCTGGGGACCCCTGGACACGAACTCATATGCTTATCCAAAACTAGGCCCCATGGATCCCAACACTCGTGAACATAAAATAGAAGTTTATGTTTGAAAATGTACTCAAATTGCACTCAAATCACGACACTCTCTTGAGGAAAGTATTTTGCAGACTAAAATTATTAGTAACACTTTATAAATGGAAAAGCAATTGTTGAAGAAAATGAAGAACTCTGTGATTAGAGCCAGGAATAAGTTTTAGAATTTTTGGTTCTTCTTCTTGCATCAAACCATAGACCATGGGCAACTTTTATAATTCAGCCCGGAATTTAAAAAAATTTCAAGGTAACCTAAATTAGTTAATACACAATGTTAATATTCAATTCTCTTTCACATCGAATGAAATCATTCAACATATACTTTATACAATATATACTAAGCTATAAAAACATGTTTTCAGTCTCCAGTTACCTAAGCTCAGAAATTAAATAAAGGCAATAGACATAGGAAAGGAAGAAGCCAAATATCTATTTGTAAACACATGATTTTATGTTTAAAAGACTCCAGCAAGTTCTCAGACCCAATTAACACTTTCAGTAAACTAGTAGGACACAAAACCAAAAATCAGTAGCTTTTCTATGTACCAATAATGAACTTCCTCAGGCAGAAAAGGAAATCCCATTTACACCTGCTTCAAAAACACCTAGGAATAAACCTAACTAATGAGGTGAAAGACTTCTGCAACAGAAACTTTTAAACACAGAAGAGAGACCCCGAGTTTGATCCCAATCACCACATGAAACCGGTGTGTCGACACAGGACTGTCCTAGCATTCAGGTGCCGAGGAAGGAGGATTGGAAGTCTAACATTGTTTTCAGTGATATGGCAAGCTCAAGACCAGCCTGGGATGCACAAGACTCGGTTGCAAACAAACAAAAACAGCAAAGCACAAATGGCCAATAAATACTTGAGAAAGTGCTAAACATCCTTGGTCATCAAGGAAATTCAAATTAAAATGACGTCAAGGGTCCATCTCATCTGGGCAGAATGCTTATCATCAAGAAAACAAATAACAACAAAGAGAAGGAGGAATTTATATACTGCTGGTGGGAATGTAAACCAGGGCAGCCACTGTGCAAATCAGCAAAGACTAAACTGAAACCAAAAACTAAAAATTAGATGACGTATGATTCAACTGTCCCTCTCCTGAGAATGTTCCTGGAGGACTCTAAATCAGCACACTGCAGAGACATTTGTGTGTTTATATTTATTGCTGCAGTATTCACGACAGCGAGATCTGGATGCAGCTTAGACATCCATCAACAACAGATGAATGGATAAAGAACATGTGGTACATATACCTTTGTCTAATAGAAATTTATTCAACTGTAAAGGAGAATGGAATTATGACATTTTAAAGGAAATTCATGGAAGGGGGAGTCATCATAATATGAAATAAGCTGGATTCAGAGAAACAGCATCCCATGCTTTCTCTCCTGTGTGGATCCAAATTCATATGTACACATGTACCTATACATGCACATAGGAGGGTATGGAGGTAAAAAGATGACCAGAGGGAGACGGAGAGATTTAAAGTGATGGTGGGAACGAGACAGGGCAATGGGATATATGTGGTCTGAAAGCAGAACTATTTGAGGAAGGGAAAAGGCCCTCTGCTAATGACCCATTCTGATATGGATCCAGAAGTGGATTTTTAAAACATTTAAAATAACTTATTTATTTTTATTTTATGTGCATTGGTGTTTTGCATGCATGCATGCCTATGTGAGGGACTCGAATACCATGGAGGTGGAGTTACAGGCAGTTGTGAGCTGCCATATGCATGCTGGGAATTGAACCCGGGTCCTCTGGAAGAACAGTCTGTGCTCTTAGCCACTGAGTCATCTCTCTAACCCCTAGAAATGGATTTTAATTCACTGATGGCTAGAGCCCTTCATGACCCAACCACCTCTCAATAACTTACCAGCTTCTAGCCAAGCTTTAACACATGAGTCTTACGGGACATATTTTATACTCAAATCATAAATATGTACAGGTCTGTTTCTACATTCTCTATTCTATTCATTAATTCTATTTGTCTGTCCCTCCACCAATATCATGCTTTCTTGGTTGTTATAGCTAGATGGTAGTACTACTAAAGTTTGTTTGGAGTCAGGTGTGGTGATGCATCTGTAATGTGGGTGCTTGGGAGGTGGAGGCAGGAGATTAGAGATTCAAGGTCATCCTTGGCTACAGGAAGGTCTAAGCCTGGGCTGGGTTGCACTCTGTCTCAAAAAAATTAATAAAAAATTTATTTGAGAACTGTAACCATGAGATTGGATTCTCCAGAAGAGCTGCCAGCTAAAGTCATGCTGGGACCAAGAAAAATGGGCCTTGGTGGTACATGTTACTGGAGTTGTATCCATGCCAGTGGATGTCCACACAATCCAGAAGAGAATTTGACATTGCTGCTGCCACTGTTGCTGTTATAGCAATGGCGCCCACCACTGCTACTCTTTCTGGGACTATCATTTCATAATTGCTTACTACAGCTAGCACAATGGAGACGCTGGCAACAAAAGTAGCTACCACAGTTAGTTAATCTCTCATTCTATTGGGCATGATAAATTTAATTCAGTAGTTATGTACATCTCGATTGGCTTTGAAAATTATAAATTTATAAACTCAAGTTCCAGTTGCTTTTGGGATACTATCTTACAAGGACACCAACACACACTATGGCTCATTAAGGAAGGGAATGGCTCAGTTGCCTTTAGCCTACTGGCTATGGGTGAGATAGTACCTCTGTTGGTCTTTTCTGTATCGAACACACAGATTGCAAGCCCAGTGCCACTTTGAGATCTTTGGCAGCAATTAACTATGCAGCTCACACATGATTGAGCCTGTATGAAAATGAGTATTCAGAGACGGGTAATGCCTGGGGGGCCCTCACCAACCTAAGACAGAGTGCCTGTGTGGCCTGAGCAGGCGTCTCCATGATGGGTAAGGTGACCTGCTGATGTCCCACGCAACCCAAGTCAGAAGCTCATTTATTAATAAAAGGGGGACCTGTAGGGCCTTGGCCTGCCGGGGACTGGGTCTCAGTAGGGTCACCAGACCGAGGGAGAATGGGGTGAAGGTGCTCAGGATAATTGGGATTCGGCGATGACAGACAGACACAGACACCAGAGTATGCTGTGAAGCTGCTGCAATTTTACTGAACATTAGGCTGAGATTTTATACAATGTTAACAAGGAACTAAGCCAAGGAACAAAAAGAAAGCAATAGACACAATCTCTTGTGATCACACAATGTGGTTTTCAGAATGATTAATCTTTTCAGACAGAGACATGCACAGACAGAGACATGCTGTGGCCTGAATCCAAGAGCCAGGCCACGTACTCAATAACTGGTAATCCATTACTAGTAATTTATTAAAGACAGTTACAAAGTCCTCGCCAAGAGCCTTAGCCCACCTCTTTAGTACAGGAGCCATACCCCCCAATATAGCTGACCTTGTCTGCCTATCATATGTATACCATACCTTTCTGTTTCTAGCCAGCCCTTCCATAAAAGGCAACTGGTTCCACAACATTCTTTTTCCCCCTGATTTACCCACCGACTCCCTTCATAGTCATAAGCCCCTGTAAAAGGGAGTGGATCTAAGTAATTTCTACTTCTGGGATTCCAACGAGGGGGTGCCCACCATTTCCCATTAATATGGTATTGACTGTACTTTCCAACTATTCTTGTGGGAGTTGCCTAAGTTTTCTTTCTTGTGAGTTTACATGAGCTGAGTGAGGGTTACCTAGCAATCTTTTTACTTTTACATTTCCTTCCTTAGAATCTGTGGGAACCTGAATCATCAGCTCTTTTTGTTCTAATCCATCCATGAGTGCCCCCCACTGAAGTAGGGGGTTTTTGTGCTACCTGTCCAAGGGCTGGAATCATTGGGGGCAGTGTCAGTGTAACAATTGAGGAGTTATCAAGTACGTCAAGCAAGGGTCTGCGGAGTCCAGGCACAGGGAGGCTGTTATTGTCAGGAAAGAGGAAAGAAGCAGGAGTCTTGCCAACTGTCCACGGAAGGCTGGTCTTTAGGGAACAATGTACCCAGGAACCATTACTCACACGGGCGACACCGTCGCCGGTGTGGCATTGGCCCCTATTTTGGGCAACTGCTGCCTTGCTTGCACACCTTGACCTTGAGATCCTCCCTATGCCAATTCCCTGCCAAGTTCCACCCTCCTGAATGCTTAAGGGAAGTTCCTTGTCTGTGTATCCTGAATAATGGGCATTAACAGATTAGAAGCAAGATTGTAAAACATCAGTAGCGAACTTCTGCCCTCCGGGATCCTCCGGGGTCCTCCCATTGTGCTGTAAGCCTGTATTTAAGATCTCCTCCCCCCTTCAATAAATGACATTCGGCATTTAAAATTAAAAAAAATTATATATATATATATATAATTGAATGAATACTGCGAATGTAATCTATGAATACCACAAATGTGATTAATATCATGAGTGTAATTAATGAATATCATGAGTGTAATTTAAAAAATAAATAAATAAATTTATAAAAATAAAAAAACATTATAGTGAATAAAAACACATCAAGAAGAAAAAAATTTATTTGAGCTATTCAAAGTTTCGGGATTGATACTTTTCCATGTAAATTTTAGAGTAAGGTACTCTGTGTTTACAGACAATCTATTTACTTTTCTTTAGAGTGGCTGTGTATATTATTGTGGGTTTTGTTATTGTTGTTGTGGGGGGGAATGTTTTGAGACAATTCTCATGTAGCACAGGCTAGCTTCCTTGCCTCCAAAGTGCTGGGATTACAGCACTCACTACCATAGACCTTAGCACTGTGTTGTTAATTTTAACTCTCCATATTCATCATTAGCACACAGACCCCAGTCTTGCATTCTGCATGGTCATCATTAGCACATAGACTTCAGTCTTCATTCTGCATAGTCATCATTAGCACACAGACCCCAGTCTTGCATTCTGCATGGTCATCGTTAGCACACAGACCCCAGTCTTGCACTCTGCATGGTCATCGTTAGCACACAGACCCCAGTCTTGCACTCTGCATGGTCATCATTAGCACACAGACCCCAGTCTTCACTCTGCATGGTCATCATTAGCACACAGACCCCAGTCTTGCACTCTGCATGGTCATCGTTAGCACACAGACCCCAGTCTTCACTCTGCATGGTCACTCACCAGGTTTTGTTGCCTGGGGTCCAGCCTCCAGCAGTGCAGGGTTTGAAAGCAATGCAGAGAGTCAGCGTACTATGACTTTTTTATCTGAGGAGGTAAGGGGAAAGACACTCACACACTCCCTTGGTGGTTCCCTTCAGACCTCTTTATTCTTCTTGCATTTTCTGATTCTCTGTTTTTCCTCTATAGCTTATATATCCCAACAAAATCTTTCAGGCAATATATAAATTACAATGTGGTTACATTCTAGTTTTCAAGTGAATGAATACAGGTAAAACATTTTTTTTTTCACTCCATTACATGATTAATACAAAGTCATTCCAAGAACCCACATACATTTACATATAAGCAACTCATTACAGATTAACAGAGTATGAGCAAGCAGGGCATTCTTCTCAGTCAGGTCTTTTGCTGGCAGGTTGTGTTTTACAGTTACAAAGAAAGGATCAATCACTATTATTTTTCCTGAAAGGTAATCTTATAAGAATCTAAACTTTTATACATGAAAAACAATTAGTCAGCTCTACTTTAAATCTTTAAGGTGCATGTCCATTATCAATAGTTTTTTAAGGTTTATTTATTTATTATGTATACAGCGTTCTGCCTGCATATATGCCTGCACATCAGAAGAGGGCACCAGATCTCATTACAGATGGCTGTGAGCCACCATGTGGTTGCTGGGAATTGAACTCAGGACCTCTGGAAGAGCTGCCAGTGCTCTTAACCTCTGAGCCATCTCTCCAGCCCCTCAATAGTTTTATATCAGGAGATTGAGGGTTGAAATGGGTATAAGGAATTAATCATCAACCAATCCCAGCAAGAAAGGCATGTCAGCTAATGATAATTGGACTGCTTTGATCTTGTTCCCTGACCTTGAAGAGTTCTTTACTCAACTATGTGTCTTTCTAAAACTTTAGATTGTCT
>CABHPQ010148596.1:10137-22242 GCA_902168405.1 Peromyscus aztecus | reverse complement strand
GTCCCGGGGACCCACATGGTCAGTCTCAGTGGGGGAGGAAGAAACCATAAAGAGGGCAGGAAAACCAAGAGAGAGTCACACGTTTGGATATGACAAACGCACATTCCAAACATTCCTGAAAATACCCTAATTAACCCATGCCCTTTCAATTTCAAGTTTGAAACTAAAACATAAAAATAGATACATAAACTGAGAGAGCCCCCTTCCCCCACCGAATCTGAAGCTGAAAAGAGAGATGGGAAGTCGGGTGGGCAGGCTGCCCCCTGGTGCAAGAGACTTCTGAGTGAGCACAAAAATGGGGAGACCTTGGAGTCCACAGAGCAAAGGGTGAGCTGGGGTGCAGGGTCCCCAGGGCTGGCTTGTAATTCCACCTGTGTGTTTTCTCTGCGGCAAAGGCTCAGATGATGCCAGCATTATTTTTGGTCACTGTTGTGTTGTTGGCTGTTGTTCCGGTCCGTGTGACTCGGGGCTGGGAGTAGCCCCAGGACCAGAGAGAGTTGGCAGCCTCCTGTGATTCCTGGACAAGTGGCAGGTCCTGCTCTGCAAAGAGAAGTATTTACAGGGTGCCTACTGTGTGCTGGTGTTGTTCTGGTTTTGGGGCTACACAAAGCTAGATAGGAGACTTCTCTGCTCTACCAAGGTCTGGGCTAAAACTGCCCAGCTCTGCCCTGGAAACCTGACAACACATGGAGGTGGGGGGTGAATGTATGGATGAGGTCATGTTCTAATAAAGCTTTATTAACACACACAGGGTGACTGGCCCTAAGGCTGTAGGTTGGAAAGCCCAGTCTTAGACTCTCAGATGGTGGCAGGCATAAAGATTTGTTAATCTGACTACCCAGGAGGTGTCAAGATGCAGGTCACCCCGGTCACATCCTGTTCATCTCCCCCTCTGGATCTGTATCTAGGGGATCGGCTGGTCACATTGAGAGGGCAAGCAGGGTTTTCACTGGGCCCATCAAGTGCTGTCCGGCCCCCTCACCTTCTCTGGCCTCACCCTTCATCCTCTCTGTACTAACTAGTTCTTGTCAACTTGAGTCACATGGGAAGAGGGACCTCAGTTGTGTGTATGCATCTGTCAGATTGTCTTTGGGCATTTTCTAGATTAATGATTGCTGTGGGGGGCCCAGCTCACTGTGGGTAGTGCTGAGTTGTATAAGAAATCAGAATGAGCAAGCCATGGGGAACAAGCCAGCGAGCAGCACCCCTCATGGCCTCTGCATCAGCTCCTGCCTCCAGGTTCCTGCCTTGAGTTCCTGCCATGACTTTACTGCATGATGGACTGTAACACGGAACTGTAAGCCAAGAAACCCTTTGTTCCTCCAAGTTGTTTTTGTTCAGTGTTTATCACAGCAGCAACAGAAAGCAAACTACAACACACACCCTGCTCCAGCCCCACTGGCCTCTCCAGTTTCTCACCCACCAGGCCTCTGTCCTGCCTTCTCCACCCAGGATGTGTCCTCTCCTTCCTTTTCCAGTGGAGTCCTTCCCTGAGTACCTGCTCACTCCAGAGGACCTGACACCCCCGCCCTGATATAATTTTTATGGTTCAACTGCTTTGGTTTAATGAGACAGAGTCTCACGAAGCATAGGCTGGCCTCAAACTTGCTTTGTATGACCCTGAAATTCTGATCCTCCTGCCCCATCTCCTAGGCACTAGACCAACAGGCTGGCTGGGTGCATGGGTGCTGAAGGACCTGAAGTCAGGTTCTCACAGTCAAATGGTGTGCCCTTTACCCCTGAGCCATCTCCCAGCACCACTTCCTTTTTTAGTTAAAATAGTTTTAGTCTGAGGTAACGGTGTACACCTTTAGTTCCAAAACTCAGGAGGCAGAAGGATCAAAAGTTCTGAGCCAAACCACCCTCAGTCAACGAGGCAACCTGTGCAGGCACTCTGTCGACCCAGCTGTGGCTAGATGACATTTCTCTTGACCGACATCATCCATCTCACTTCTCCAGTAAAATGCACCACTGATAATATTTCGGTGTGGATTTGTTATTGAGTGCTTACTATCTTAGGCAGAGCACGCTGGTTATAACCATTCTTTACTGGGAGATCCTGAGTGCAGGCACTGTCTTAAATATTTCATGTCCTGAAGCTAGCTCACTGGGAGCTCACAGGTGCTCTAAGCTAGTACATGAAGGCTCTTATATCACAGGAAGCAAGGATACTTGCCCCAGCCTCCTTAGGTGGAGTGGCAGGGCTGGCATAGACACCAGAGAGTCCTGAGACTCCTCTAGCTCTGCCCTTAGAGGAGGGAGCCCAGAGCAGGTTGATGGTGGTAGCCTGTGGGTGTGCAATCTCAGCTCCCCTGAACACTCCCCTGAGGGGCCAGATGAGCAGCTCTGGTCAGGACCCACAGAATCTGCATCTTCTCACACTTCTGGGTGCTATGGCGTCATCGTCCCCTCCCAAACCCAGGCTAAAACTTAGTGTTTTTAAAGATTTTTTTTAATGTATGTGGTGCTTTGCCTGCATGAATATCTGTTCACTACATATATGCCTGATGCCTGTGGAGGCCAGAAGAGGCTGACAGATCCCTGGGACTGGAGTTATAGATAGGTGTAAACCATGTAGGTGCTGAGAGTCATACTTGGATCCTCTGGAAGAGCAGCCAGTGCTCTTAACCACTAGGGATTCTCTCTAGCCCCTATTTAATTTTTATTGTTTTTCCTTATTTATGCACATGTTCATGCAGCACACGCATGTGGCGGTCAGAGGACGCCTCTAGCCAGTCTGTTCTCTCCGTCCACCCTGTGGATCCTGGGGATCAAACTCAGTTTGTCAGGTTTGGAGGCAAGCACTTTTACCTGCTGACCATCTCACTGGCCCCTTGCTGAAATCTAAATGAGCTTATTCATTGAAGATATTAGGAGACAGTCAAGAGCCACATTCACAGGGATGGAGTAACACCAGTACGCAGTTTAGTACCTCGAGAGCAGGAGAATATCACTTGAGCACACTAGCTATCGCTGGAATATGTACTATCGTGAGAGTGAGCTATTTCTAGAGGCTATTATCTCAGGATCTTACTGATCAAAGGTGTAAGCTAATTATCCTCCGAGCAGATCATGTATGGATAATATAGACTGATAATCACAGGAGCAGATAAATCATCTTGGGAATGAACGAATTATCCTGCATAAAGACTACTTACTTATTTTGAGAGTTTGGATACTTATCCAGAGTGGATCAGGTATCCTGTGAGTAGACCACTTCTCCAGATTGGACACCTCGGAGTCGTTTCCTGAGAGCAGGCTAGACCATGAGGGAGTTTTTCTAGCATGCCTTGGCTCCTTGTGGAGCACTGTGCACCACAGTGTGTTATGCCATCACTGAAACCCAATACCTAATACTGGGCTTCATGAAGAAAACCTTTCTGTTTGATTCACCCAGCCTGTGACCATGTGTTATAGCAATAGAAAAGCAACCGAGACCCTGGAGTCCTAGACCACAAGCCCTTCCTGTCCCTCTCTATGTTTCTTAAACACCTCAGCCCCTACGTCCATCCATCAACAAACACTTCGCAGTTGGCCTTCACCGTGTAGCCACACTCGGGCCCTGCTCGTCATGTCCACTCAACATCTACCCTCCAGTCCACCATTGCCTCCTGAAGCTCTCTTTGACCGTGTCCGTTTCCTACATGGCAGTTAGAGCTGTCTTGTTGGAACCCAAGTCACCTCACACCCTAATTGCTCAGAGTCCCCCTGTCACCCGAGTCTCCAGCCAGACCTCAGAGCCCTGCTGGATATGGCCCACTGTGCCCCTTCAAGTTCACCTCTCCCATCTTCCTCCTCATCGACTCTACCGTGAGTACAGGGGTCCCCTTGCAGTTCCTCCCTCACGCACATCCCCAACTCAGGGCCTTTGCGTAGGCTGTCCTGGCACCTCAAACACATTCCCTCACCAGCATCTCCGTGGCACACTCCTCATTCACTCATTCCTCACTTTAAGATCACGTGATGCTTGGTTAATAATCACAAGCTAGAATCACATTAAGAGCATCTCAGTTGAGGAATTGTCCAGATCAGGTTGGTCTGCAGGGAATGGTCTTGCTTGTTAACTAATGTAGGAGGACCTGCCTGTTATGGGTGGCACTATTCCCTAGGCAGGGAACCCTTCCTGAACTGTATGAGTGATGAAAATTTGGCATAAACAAGCAGGTCGCGTGCTTTTGATTGTGGATCAATGTGACTAGCTGAGTTTCTGACTCAACTTCCCTGAAATAGTGGACTGTAACTCAGAATTGTTAAGTAAAATACCTCTGGTGCTGTTTATTTGTTTGTTTATTTTTTCAAGACAGAATCTCTCTATGTAGCTCTGCCTATCCTGGAACTCACGCTGTAGACCAGGCTAGCCTCGAACTCAGAGATCCACCTGCCTCTGCCTCCTGAGTGCTGGGATTAAAAGCGTGTGCCATCACCTCCCAGCCCCTGTTGCTTTTTGTCAGGATCTTTTATTAGGAGCAGAGAGAAACAGATGCAAATGCTCTCTTTCTCATCTGTGCACAGTGCCCAAGGAGGCCAGAAGAGGGCATTGGATTCCCTGGCTCTAGTTACACTCGGTTGTGAGAAGCCCAGTGTGGGTGCTGGGAACTGAACTCGGGTTCACTTCTAGAGAAATAAGTGCTCTTAGCCATGAGCCATCTCAAGAGTCCCTGGATCTTGTTTATTGTGGCAGGACCTCTCTAACCGTGGAGTTTTCTGATTAGGCTAGTCTAGCTAGCCATGGAGCCCCCAAGATCTGGCTGTCTCTGGTGCTCACCAGCACTGGGAATATGAGCACAAACTGCATGCCCAGCTTTTGTCCATGGGTACTGGGGATCAAGTCTTCCTGCTTCCGTGGCAAGCATTGCAGAAACTAATCTCCTCAGCCCTCGTGTCTCCCTCCTAGGAAATAGCAAATTTAACACAAGGAACTCTAAAGTGTCCTTCCTGTTCAGCAACATGCCTTGGGGAACTTTTCAAACTCACCTTCTCTTTCACACTTGCATAGTACTCCATGACCACTGTCTCTTTCCATCAGCGTCTCTCACCTGGGAGGCGCTGGGAGTGGTTTTTCCACATTCCATTTCCTTTACAAATGGCAGTACAGTGAACACCCTACTTCCCACGTCCTCATACACGGAAGGGGACTGATGCTGGGTCAAAGAGCACAGGCGTTAAGATCTTAATAGATGTTCTTTAACTGCTGCCCACAATGTTGTCTCACTCTGACGAAGAAAAGAGCAAAATAAAACAGTCATCGAGCTGGTCAGTCTGCAGAGGTTCTGCCCCGCAAGTCATCCTATGTCCCTGGGACACACCATGGAATGTTGGTCCTTGGGGCTGGCTGTCCCCTCCTCCACCCTTCTCTGTGGCTGGAATGTTGCTAAGGTTTCAAAATCCACCATAAACAACGGGAGGCAACAAGATCGTGAACTATGTACACATTCCAGGACCCAGCAGGGCCACTCCGGACAGCGAGGGGAGGGCTGGGGACACTGCAGTGCTCAAGCTGCCTGGGGGTGAGAGACAGCTCGGGTTCAGCTCCTTGGGGAACTGATGGAATGAAATAGGTGTCACGTGTGAGGAAGATCAAGAGTTTGAAGCTAGCCTGGGTCTACGAGTAAGTTTGAGGTCAGCTTAGATAATCAGAGACCTTGTCTCAAGAAACATAAAAAAAATAAGCTTTGCTCACCATTTTCTAGAAGCAATCAGTCATAAGTTGAACATGTGTCAAATGATGTCATCCCAGCTCCTTGGGAGGGTGAAACAGGAGCAATCATAATTTGACTCCTGCCTGGGCTACAGTGAGAATTCGAGGCCAGAGAAACTTAGTGAGACCCTGTCTCAAAAAAGAAAAAATAAAGAAGGCTTGGGGTCTAGTTCAGCAGTAGAGCCCCTGCCTAGAATCCCCCAGTGAGGGGCTGGGGTGTGGCTCAGTGGTAGAGCCCCTGCCTAGAATCCCCCAGTGAGGGGCTGGGGGTGTGGCTCAGTGCTAGTGTGGCTTTCATGTCAGAGGCTTTGGGTTCAATGTCCAACACTATAAAATGAAAGAGTTGAAATTCCACACAGTCACTCGGGGACAGGTGCTGCAGGCTGCAGGAATGTATCATAAGAACTCAGCTGGTTATGGCAAAGTCACTACCTGGAGGGATCAGGGATTTCCTCCAGAGGAAGCCAAATCCCAAGGAGTTTTTGGTGTTACTTGGCTTGTTATATATCAGCTGTCTTCTGTTATGAAAATCATGTGTGCCTTCATAGTTTTCCCAATTGACTTTCCCCTAAGAAGGACTAACAGTGTGGACTGATCACTCTCTGGACATACACATTCCAGGTATTTGGAGAACAGCCTCAGGAAAGGCTTTCTCTGGAATCAGATTATCTCCCTTAGCCACTTTCAAGGACTACAGGAAACACCGCCCAGGTGGGCGCCCAACTTCCGAGGACTAACAATGATAACAGCCCACCTGCAAGTCTCCTGACTTATGGTAAATTCCACAAGGAGACACCACCTAGGAGAGGTGGACGTTAAGTAATAGCTTTAGCGCGGACCCTCCCTTTATATACCCGGACTTCCAGGGCACAGGACGGAGAAGAGAAAAGAGAATGGAAGAACTAGATGGGTAAGAACTTGAGAGGAACAAACTGAGATGGGAAAGAACTAGATTGAAGGGCTAGAAGAGAATACCAGAGGAACGAGATGGAAGATGAAGAAGAGCCAGATGAGGAAGAACGAGATGAGGCGAGAGAAGGAGATGGGAGAGGAGATGATATGGGAAGGAACAGATGTATGAGAACCTAGAAGGGGCAGAACTAGATGAAGGAATTTAGAACCTAGAGGGGACCGCAGACAAGTGTAGAGAGAAATCAGGCTAGAAATGAGCTAAATATGAGAGCAGAATATAAGCTTGTAACTGACAGAATAATAAAGTATATGGACTAAGGGGTTTCGTGTACATAGATTCATTTCTTTTCATCAAAGATTAATTATCAGCCTGTTGTAGATTCTTCCTGGACCCTGGGAGGGGACTATCGAGGGGCTGGACCCCCTTAGTCCCCGATAGACAGGCACTTCTTGAAAACACACTGTCAAGTGCAAACTATATGAAACTGAGCAGAATCTGCAGCTCAAGCCTCAGGACAGAGTGCAGGGGTAGTGTGTGGACAAGGAAGTCGTGTAATTAACAACTAACATGACGGTAGCTGCAGACACAGTCACCTCACCAGAGTTCCAGCCCACCTGCGGCTCCTTCCCTGCCGCTCCCAGTAAAGTACCCACCGCCAGGCTCCGGAGCAGTAACAGCCTCAGAAACAAAGCCTGGGTACCCTCTAGAACAGCTCTCCCCCTCTCAATCTCTCCATGGTTTTTTCTTCCCAATAGGGTCTCATGTTGGTCCTGCCCTTGAACTCTCCATGTAGCCAACAATGACCTTGAACTCCTGATCCTCCTGCCTCCACCTCCCAAGCACTGAGATGACTGGCGTGCATGCTCATGCCGTGATTTATGGCATGCTAGGGAGGGGACCCAGGGCCCCGAGCACGCTAGGTGAGCACCCTACCAACCGAGCCAGCCCCAGCCTCTCCTTAGGTTTCAGTGTGACATTTTCAGCCCCTTACCTTCTCTTCTTCTCCTCTCCCATGCCACTGGACCCCTTCCCCACCCCCTCCTCCAGTAGTTCCCCTTCAGCTTTCATGCTTTTTTAAAATGTAGGTTCTGTAGATGACGAGAACATATATTAGTCTTTCTTTCGTGTGAGTCTTTGCCTACTTGTACGCGTGTGCACCATGCGCATGTCTGATACCTGCAGAACTAGAAGAGGGCGTCAGATCCCCTGAGACTGGAATTACAGATGGTTGTGAGTCACCATGTGGGGACCAAGCCTGCGTCCTCTACAAGAGTAGTGAGTGTGCTCTAACCATTGTGCCGTCTCCCCAGCTCTTGTTTATTTTGTGTGTGTGAAGGTCAGAAGACAACGTATGGAGGCGGTTCTCTCCTTCCATCTTTATGTGGGTCCTGGGGATCAAATTCAGGTCACCGGACTGTGCTGCAAGCATCTTTACCCATTATTGAGCTGTCTTGCTGGCCCTTCAATTTGAATGAATTAAAATGAAGTGAAAGATTCTGGCAAGCGTAGTGGCACACACCTTTAGTCCTAGTAAACTTAGGCAGGAGGATCTCTATGAGTTCAAAGTCAGCCTGATCTACATGGTGAGTTCCAGGCCCGCAGGGGGAGGGTACTGATTGATAGTCCCCAGTCCCATCAACTGTATTATGTCCCCACAAGGCTGGTGACCACCATGTTAGCAGAATGGATACCCTGCATTTCCATCCTCATGGAATGTTCTACAAGTCTTGGGGCAGGGATTGGGGAGGGGGTGGGGACATGGACCTGTCCCTTGCAGTGACCATTTTCCCCTGAGAAGACACGGGAAACCACTGCCTTCCCACTAATGGAGTGGGACAAAGACCCAGGAGGGAATGAGATTAACCAGCCAGGGTGGAGATGGCTGCTTGCCCAGTAATGAGTGTTTACTGAGCCGGGCACCTGCCCATCCCAACCCTACAGCCCCCTCTTCTCCAGACCGCAGAGGCATTAACCCTTTGAGCCCTGGGCCCCGGCCCAGCCATCTCCGGGACAATCTTTCTGAAGTGCACGCTCCTGTTGAGATATAAACCTGCCCATTCTGCTCCAGCGCCAGTACCATCCTGGCTGGGAGCAAGGGCACCACGGTTTCTGCCTGCTCTTTCTGCCCTGCCCAGCAAACAGCTATACCGGCTGCTGGCTTACCCTCTCCGCTCCTCACAGCTTCAATTCAAGACTCTCCCTCCTGGTTCCAGCCTCCAGATCTTCGCTCCATTCCCAAGTCTTTCTATACCCAGGACTGACCCTGCCTCCTGGATGCAGCCTCCTAGGCTCCCCAGTACCCAGCACCGACCTGGCCCTTCCTCCTGGTGTCAAGAACATGCTCCTCTCTAAGCAGTTTCCTTTGCCAGATCTTCCTCTTCCCTCCAGCCTTCACACCTTTACGTCTTCTGAAAAGCTCCACCATAACTCTTCTGAGCCTCTGCACTGTGTCCTGGGTCACACACTGGCCTCTCTCTCTGTTAGTTCCTAACACCTGCCAGTCTTCCTTAGGAAAGCGTGATCTCCCAGAAGATCTCATTGCATAGTCCTGGCTAGCCTGTAACTCGCTCTGTAGACCAGGCTGACCCTGAACTCACAGTGATCCACCTGCCTCTGCCTCCCAAATGTTGGAACTAAAGGTGTGTGCCACTGCACCCCCGAGCAGGGGAAATCCTTAGTTGTTGGAGCCACCACACCCTGGACAGAGCCTGACACAAAGTAGATACTCAGTTACATGGGGCAGGAAGTTAACACCAACATAGAAAGAACCAACTACGAGTCATATCTGGGGTTTGAACTCATATCCTTCTGATGACTATGCTAACATTTTTAAAAATATGTAAGCTGGGCATGCTGCTCAGGCCTCTCTTTCCAGCACTTGGGTGTCTGAGGCAGGAGGATTACTATAAGTGTGAGGCTTTACCCACTGAGCCATCTCACAAGCCACAAAATAAATAAATAAACATAATTTTAAAAATTTTAAAACAACCAAAAAAATTTTTTGGTGTTTCTTAAAAATGTATAAGCTGGGCATACTGCTCACTTCTGTCATCCCAGCTCTTGGGTGGCCGAGGTATGAGGATTGTTACAAGACATACCGGGCGTATACTAACGTGATACCCTCTGAGAACCAAGCACCAAAGTACACTCAAGATGGCCGTTTGAGGGCTGGGGGTGTAGCTCAGTTGGAAGCTTGCTTGCCTGGCATGCAGGAGGCCCCAGGATTCATCCCCAGCACCATAAGGAACAGGGCATGGTGATACACACCTCTCACCCCAGAACTCAGAAAGTACAAGAAGAAGAATCAGGAATTAAGGTCATCCGGGACTATATGAGACCTTGTCTAAAAATAAATGCAAGTTTGAGGAGCTGGAGAGATGCCTCAGTGGTTAAAAACACTGTCACAGAGGACCTGGGTTCAATTCCCAGCACCCACACGATGGCTCACAACCATCTGTAACCTCAGCTCCAGGAGATCTGATGCCCTCTTCTGGCCTCAGCAGACAGCAGGCATGAACATGGTGCACAGACATACATGCAGGAGAAACACCCACATACATAGAATAAAAATAAATAAATCTCATATAGAGCAATGGAATTCGAAAGCTCTAGGCCCTGCTACCCATAATCTTTTCCCATAATCTGGCACCTTCAAGCCCATTAAAAACCATCACCTCCCACGTTTGCAATTTCTCAACTTAGGACTGTCATTATCGCATGAACATTGGTCATTAACCCCTCGTTACCAAGCGATATCCCGCAGACCAGAGATTCCCACAGCCCAAAGTGCTTGTTAAATGTGTGTTGAGGAAAAAACAGTTAACAATTATTTGCACCAAATGAGCCATGTATGAAAAACTGTAGCTTCAGAGGAGAAGCTGGGTAGTCGGTTCTGTTAGCAAGTGACTGTCATCATCAGGAACGGGACCTGCTGGAGGCAGCAGCCTCCTGATACCACCCGCCAATGATGCAGTAGCACTTGAAGCTTCTATAAAGTTTAAAAGTGGTTTACACTTATTTATTGGGTGGGGCACATATGTCACACCTCACATGAGGCGGTCAGAGGACAACTTGAGGGAGTCTGGTCCTTGATGTTGTCCTTGATGGCAAGCTCCTTTACCATCTGAGCCATCTCAGTGGGCAGCAACATCGTTTCTGTGGTTAGCAGGAATGCTGGGAAGGATCTTGTGCAGTCCCAAGTCAGTGGACACTGCTGCTCAACATGTAGCCTAGGCTGGCCTTGAACTTGAAGTTATCCTCCTGCCTTAGCTTAGCAAGTGCTGGGGTTAAAGGCCTGTACCACCACACCCAGCCAAAACCAACTTTATTCTTCTTTTGAGACAGGACCTCACTGTGTAGCCCAGGCTTGCCTGAAACTCACTCTGTAGCCCCGATTGGCTTAGAGATCCACAGCAATCCTCTGCCTCAGTTTCTTAGTTCCTGGATAGAATCAATGTTTTACACGTGGAAATCCCCTTAAACCCTCACCCGAGTGTACCATCTGGGACATTGTTCAGTGGTGCCTGGTTCCAGGCACCCAAAGTGAAATTCTCTGTTTTGAAACAAAGGCTGTCTCCTTTGAGCTGCTCTTGCATCTTGGTTTTCAGTTAGAAGGTCACAGTTGGCCTAGTGATGGTGGCGCACACACCTTTAATCCTTGGGAGGCAGAGGCAGGTGGATCCCTGAGTTTGAGGCCACCCTGGTCTACAGAGCAAGTTCCAGGACAGCCAGGACTACACAAAGAAACCTGTCTCAAAAAAACAAAACAAAACAAAAGGTTGCAGTCGAGAAGTTCTGAATGGTGTTAACATATGCCCACTCAATTAAACGGCTAACACCATGAGGAACATGAAGAATGAGGGAGATCCAGGACATGGAGGGATGTGGGCTGCACCCCTAGAGCTGGCGGCCTAGGAAGCCCTTTCTGTACAGGGGACACAAGAATCACAGCCCTGGGGTGATGCAGTCCCCATGTTTTCCTAGGAATAAGGAAGGACACGGGTCACTGTGCGGAGTTCAGGCTGGCCCTGACCTAAGTTACTCCATATTGTGGGAAACAGGCTCTTTGCACATGTCCCAAAAGACTCCATTCACAAGCAGCTTTTGGCTGTGTTCAGAGGACGGAGGGTGGACACGTGATGGGTACCATCTGTCCATCACCGCTGACTGACACCGACACATAGATATAGACATAAATAAAATCATATAGATAAACCAGGCCCAAGAACTTATCAGTCAGAGGAAAGAGTCTGACTTCCTTATTGGGACCCCATAAAGAAACGTGCCCCCTGCACTGTGAAGGGGATGTCCCCACCAGCTGACCACTTGGCGTATAGGGCCAGGACCAACAGGAGAACTCCTGACTGTCCCAGGGGCTCAGCTGGGCTTAGACACCAACACTGATGTGGTTGGCTCAGACTACTTTCAGGCCATCCACCTGTCCACCTGTGTGGTCCTGATGTCCATCCACCTGTCCACCTGTCCACCCATGTGG
>CABHPQ010148595.1:0-40984 GCA_902168405.1 Peromyscus aztecus | reverse complement strand
TTGGTTAGCCTGATAAATCCCTTCCTAGTTCTTGCAGTAATCTTTTTGGATAACTAGACTTCTGTACAGCCAAAATATATTTCATTTTTTTTTAAGATTGACTTTTTCATTTCTTCTTAAAACTGTTTTATTTACAAAAGTAAGATTTCGGAATTGTTTGCGCACATTTTTAGGGGGAAGGAAGAATGTCCTTACAGTTCATGTGTCACTGTTTCTTTTTAAATGCCCCTAGAATTGACAGGCTTCATGATTCGGGGCTTCCTATGCTGTCATCCTCTGGCAGATAGAAAACGGGGGATAATGAAAATGTTTGAAACAGCACCACATTTTGGAAGCATGAAATTTTTTTTTAAATGTAGCTATCAGTCATCCTTAATGCTTGCCAAATACGATGTGTAAAATCCAGTCATGGGTCATCAGACGCCCAAGCTGCAACATTCACTGCACAGAAGATACATCAGCAGGAGCAGTGTCTGAGGTCTGCTGGGCAGCTGGTCACGTGTCCACACTGAAGTTGCCTCGGTTGGCACATTCAGACCCCTCTGCACACAGTCAAAGCATCTGCCAGCCTTCTGCAGCCAAGGATGAACACCTACAAGGTACGTTTTGAATCTAAGTATTCTGTGTTGAAGTTGGGACTAAGAGGGAATGGCCAGGGTCTCACACTGTAGCCCAGACTGGAACATGCAGCAATCCTCCTGACTCAGCTTCTTAAATACTGAGATTACAGATAGGTGTGTTCTCAGCTGTTTTTAATGTGGTGCTAGGGATTGCATCCAGGGCTTTATGAATAAGAAATAAGCATTCTACCAGCTGAGCTCTGTCACCAGCCTGAAGTGAAAAGTTTTTTATTGATGTATTTGATGTGTAGACATTATGTTGTCTTCATGCCATTAAATATGTCACTCACAATTGTTAGTTGAATTCTTTCCATCCCTCTATCCCAGTTCTGGATGAGTTAGGTAGGAAAGGACAAATTAGTTTGTGGTTAAAACCCGTAGTGATAATTTGAAGCCACCTGTCACAAAGTTCTTAGAGAAGTAAATGAGTCATTAGTGGTGAAATACCAACAAGAAGAAGTGATGTCCCATGCTGCCCACAGTCTTGTTAAAATACCTCCAAGCTTAGGCCTACCAGAGGCCACCTAAATCCTGCAGCAGGGATGGCCAGACTTTCAAATACTCCTTCACCTTTATCTTCCATGACACCCAGAAGCCTATGTTATGGCCCCAACCACCATACTTATCTAAGAGGAACTTAATTCTAAGGCAAAATCCAAGGAAATGCCCAAAGTGGAAGAGGGAACAAGAACTTGAGCTGGTCACTCTACCCAGGGACCACTTCTGCACAGGAGTTGGTAAGGAGTCCCAGAGACTCAGGTGGGTGTGGGAGTCTGTGGGAGTCCAGCTCCGACCTGCTCCTACCTTTCAAAGGATTCTTGGGTGGAGGAGAGAGAAATGAGAAAATAATAGAAATAATAAAAGATAGACCTAGACGACAAGGAGAAAGACAGAGACACAGGATAGCTTTGGGAGGGCCTGGGTCAATACCCAGCTGCTGCCCAGAGCTTTATTCAAAGGGGCTTTTTATAATATGCCAAGGGGAGAGGCAAAATCCCTCCCCCCCAACTTCAAGATCTAAGCACATCGTACAGCTAAGTGTAGACCCTTCCAAATACCTGGTAAACACACCCGTGATCAAATCATCTTTATGCAGTCTTGCTGGGTAAAGCAAGCTCAGATTCTCTGACCCTGAGTAAGGTCTCACTAGAGAGCCTCTGTGGGCCACCATAGATGTGGCATCCAAGGCCAAGGTAGTTTTTCTTAATGTTGCACAATCTGAAAAATGAGGTGGCAAAAACCAAGAAAACAAAATTGTCACTAAGATGTAGAGATGAGAGGTTGTAGAATGCTCAGTCCTAAATGGGACTTCTGTTTCACATCCTCTCCTCCCAAGGTTCAGGAATCATTTTGGAAGAGGAACTGGGAAGAGTGTAAGAGCCAGAAGCAATGGATTGGTATATTAGGAAACAGTGTCTTTCCGACACAGCAGGCCAGCTGCACAGATGAACTCAGCAATTGTAACAGCACACACAAGCCCCATACAAGCTCAAGCCAGGTCAAATCACAACATGGAGTGGGGGTTTGGGCATGACGTTCCACCCCCAGTTGAGGAGCTACTGGCAACTGACAGCTGCTGGGAGAGGGAGAGACAGTTTTCTTTAACAGTGTGACCCCTGGTAAGTTGACCATGCTCCAGTGGAAGGCCCCACATCCAAGAATATAGAGGTAGCACAAGTTGGACTTGATGTGTGCAGGGTGCGGGGAGACACAAAGTTGAATGTAAAGAAGAAATATGATCAAAACACATTGTATAAAATTCTCAGTAATTAAAAAAAGAAATTAGTGATTTCAACAACATAGGACATGGGAAGAAGCTAAAAGTCTTTCTTTCAGAGCATAAGCTAGAGAGTTGATTTGCTTCCACTATTAACAGGAGGCTTCTCCCATGCCTGGATCCACCCAAATCTTCAATGTCAGTTTGAATGCCATCAGCCCAAAGAGGCTTTCACTGAAGCTCAGCCCAAGGCAAAGCCCATTGCCTCCCATGGCACTGTATTTTTGTTCACTTTCCAATGCATGTCTCAATATTAATGGTTCACTTATTTATTATATGTCATTCCTAATCCTGAATGTACACTCATCAGGCAGAGGCCCAGTCTGCACTGCCTACATCTCTGCTTCCATATGCTAGTGGAAGCCTGGTACACATCAGCCTTATGATTAATACAGATGGATGTGTGGCTGGGTAGGTAGGTGGACAAGTGGATGGGTGAGTGGATGGACAGGTGGATGGAAGGATGTCTAGATGGAGAACAGAAAGTGGAGATAGGGGAGGGAATGAGAGAACACAAAGAGGCTAGAAGAGGGCAGTGGGATCAGTCATCACTGTATCACCAAGCCTTATCTATTTAGATTTAACTTCCCTGGAGATCTCCCCTCCTCACAAAAAGCCAGTGACCACGCTGAACTCTTGTATATGGCAAAAGAAGAGAAGGGAAGACAGCAAAGTACCTGATGGGAATGCACAGAGTCCCAAGTGCTGTGGGATGTCTTTCTGTATGCTGTGAATGTGTGTTGTTCTCATTGGTTGATAATAAAGCAGTTTTAGCCTATGGCAAGGCAAGAAAGTTTAGGCAGTTCAATCAAACTGAGGACTTGGAGGAAGAAGGGTGGAGTCAAGGCAGATGCTTCAAGCTGCCCAAGAAGTAAGATGCAAAAGGACCAGTAAGCCACAAGACATGGGGCGATACAAAGATTAATAGAAATGCATTAACTTAAATGTAAGAGCTAGTTAGTAATAAGCCTGAGCCATTGGCCAAGCATTTGAAATTAATATAAGCCTCTGTGTGGTAATTTGGGAAGTGACTGCTGGGTATAATCAGGTGGATGGGACAGAAAGCTCTGCCTCCGTTTACACCCAGGGTTGCCCTTTCCTGCTTCTATGAGCTCCACCCTCCCCAGGGTTTACCAGCAACTCCTTTTTGTAGAAGTCTACCAAAGTTGGCTTCTGTTGCCTGCTCCTAAACACAACCGTTCCTAAAGTCTAAATTGTATTTATGGATTGTCGTTGCTTACGGTGAGCCAAACTGTGCCTCATCTTTCATTTCATCCTCACAAGGATCTGATGGGGGACAAACCATTACAATGTATTCTGAAGATGAAAACCAGAGCTCTCCAGGCACGGGTCAGGAAACCTTCATAAAACCACAGGGCCGGACCTGTGGTTCGGACCCTAGCCCTTCCGGCTTCAGTGTCAGTTGTCTGAACTACTTGAAAGTTCTCCTCCCTGCTAAGCTCCAACTAGTACAGCTCTATTGCGACACATAAAGAACTAAACAGAACAGAGGCTCTTATTGAACCTACTTACAGTGGGATCTACCTGTGTCATCCTTTAACAACTCCGACTGTGCCAGGAATCACTCCCCTCACGATAAAATTTTACAACTTGCTCTAGGGACATTTTATAGACATGCCTTACACAAAACCACAACTCCGATAATAAAATTCATTTTCTGAGACCCTCTACACCCAAATGGATATAGCATATAGAACCTTTTGGGTTGAAATAATTTTTAGACCTAAGTAGCAGTAAACTTGTTGCTTTGATCAGAATCTTATACTTCTCCGTGTCTACAGGCACAGGAGATACAGACCACTTGAGGGAATGTGATAAATACATTGAAAAGTAAAATAAATCTTATAAGCCTATTTCCACACACACAAAATTTAGGTAAGTTTTTAAAGGCAATGAGTGGAATGTAGAAGTAAGAAAATCAATCCAATTGCCTCTCATTCTGGGAGTAAGAACCGTTCTTTACAATTCTTCAACTTAATGAAATGAGCACAAGACCACTCTGATCAGAAAGTCTGTAATAATAGCAGCCTGGAAGGCATTTGCATTTTCTTTCAGTATGAACAGGCTATTTTGATAGTCAGCAAAACCATGACAAATTGCCTGAGATTCCATCCTTTGTTGTTGTAAAATGGCTCTCTGGCTGTAGTACGCGGTGTCACTGTAAAACATCCTTACTTTCAATTGGACAGGCAGAGCGAAGCCGTTAAAAACGAAATTAGTGACATGTTCTCTCTCTGCAGCAGCTCTAATTGTAACTTAAAAGACTTCAGCTCACTCCAGGCAATGCCTGCATATTCCTATATAGAACTCAATTCTCCTGGGACTGGAATAAATTCCACATCTGGTCCTAGGCCTCCTTCACCTTCTTAGGCCCCCTCTGCCCCAAGCACATGTCAGGTCTGGACCACTGCCTTTGGTTTTCTCTTCTATTTCAGCCTGTTGCTCAGCAGGCCTCCCCATCAATGCCTTTTCACTGTCTCAGTCTCTTCCTACCAATCATCACTGAGTAGTTTGCCTAGAGAGGTGCCCTGATGTCCCCCTCTTTGCATCTGTACCATGTTAAATCTTAGGTCATAGGAGGTGTTTCTGATCTGGACTTCCCCTCACATGCCATTTCAGCCCATGTTAGGACGCTGGTTCCAGCAAACACCATTGCTGATGGAGGAGTCTGAGAGTCGTGGGGCTGTACACACCACTGCAATGTACATCTACAGGAGCTGGGCGGCGGCAGGGGCGGGTGTGCGGGTGTGTGTGTGTGTGTGTGTGTGTGTGTGTGTGTGTGTGTGTCTCAGAATCAGCCTCAGTTTACACACTCCTGCTTCCTGACGTCAGCTGTGGCTTCCCCTGACTGTTACAAGGGACCTTATTGGGCTAATTGTGAAAGCCTAGAATTGTGCAGCTCCATTGTGGTCCATTCTTAACTGCCTCCTGAGCATCTGTCTCCAAGGGGAATCTAAGGTCAGTCACTGGTCCTCTACCTTCTCATCGCATTCTCCCAGCACAGTGCCTCAATCATGCCCATTCCCCTTGCCAGAGCCCAAGATATCCACCTGAGCCAACACACTGGACCCAGAGTCAGTGCTTGGGACTGAGACTGATGCTACCTCCCACATCACAGTTAGGAGGAGTGGATTGAGCCTAGTAGGAAAGACACAACCAAGCCCAGTTAACTCGACCTTTAGGCTACGTTTTCCTTTCCATGTAGGGAGTAGCCAGAATCTAATACAGCTCATTCTGACTCAAAATAGCTTGACTTATTCTTTTCATCTTTAGGATAGTGTAGAAACCATATTTGGGGTTCTGAATTTTAATCTTTCCTTGGTCCAAAGCTAGGTAGTATAATGCTTTCTTAGGATCTGGACGGCAGCAGTGAACCACAGTCCCAGGGAGTCAGCTGCTCACCAGAGGAGACAACTCCAACACTCTTCAGTTCTGTTGAAACCTACAGTGCTCTGGAGGTCAGGAGTAGATAGTGAGCCATTTCCAACTAGTGACATCTTCATATAAGGATGGATTTGTGGGGATTCGACCTCGTCCCAAGTATAACATGACAAAGGCTGTGCCTGCCCAGGAAGAATACTTTCTGCTCCTTTTCATTCTGAACTAAGAGTAGATTATGTGGGCATGTGTCTCAGTGGTAAAGTGACTTATGAGCATAGTTAGGGCTCCAGTACCCGCCCCACACACACACACACAAAATGATAGTAATGCTTAAGTAAACGAATAGTCAAAAATCCCCTTTGCCCTTTGCAATTGCAAACTGCACTGGCAATTTCTGTACATTTTTGTCTTAAGGATGTTTATGTTAGTTCACACATCCACAAGAGAAAGCCCAAACCATTTAATGATACCTTACTCTGCATCACATAATATAGCTAGTTTCAAATGATTGTTTTGGAGTCAACAGAAAGCCATTTCCAGAAAGTTTCTTTTACTCAAATTTCATTCTGCCAATTGTAGAGAAAGCCATCATTAGATGTTCCAAGTCTGCCACAGAGCCCGTCACACTTGGATGGAAATTCCACAGAAGAAGCCCCCCAGCACCCTCACTTCTCAAGGCATGACCTTGGAGACAGACACCAAAGGAGTCTTTAACATGGGATCAGTATCATGAAGAAGGCACAGCTAGGTTTTTGCCCTACATTCTGAACACCTTCCTTACCAAGAGTGAGCCACCCACAGCTTTTCATGAAAAGGAAAGGTATTAGCTTACCTGATAGCCCAGAGCTGTGTACCCAGGCAGGGTGGCCCACATCTTCCTTTTTATGTGTGTGAATAGATGACCAAAAACCCCACTGAACAAAAGCTTGTATTTATTCTAGCTCTCAATCACATGCTGCTTGAATGCATCCTGATCTTGAGGAATTCAGGAGTCCCTGAAATCTTCCAAAGCCATCCTACAGGCTTCCCTGATTGCAGAATTCAGCAATATAAGCATTTGGATGCATTTCATTCATTGTTTCTGCTTTGAAAGAGACCACTGCTCTGCACCAGGCCTGGAGTTTACTTCGCCTTTGAAAAAGATGTTTCCCAGGTGCACAGGTCTACACTGTAAATTACTTTTGGCCTCTGCAAACAAACCTCATATCTGACAGTTTATGATTCAGGAGAGTCAGATAATTAAAGCTGCATTCTTGCCTTTCATCAGCATTCCTTCACCTGTTCAGGGTCCCACACCAATCTGCAACCATACAATGTATCATAACTAAGATTCCAGATGCCCAAGATTAGTGAGCACAAGGCACCTCCATGCACTGCCAAATAAGCCAATGGGAAAAGAACGCCACTCTGGTGGATTCAACCTGAGGCAAGCATGAGCAAATGGCTCTACCTGAATTAATTCTACCTGGAGCTCATTTTGTGCTTTTCAAGCTAAGATCGCAGGGACAGACCAAGACGGCAGCAGTTGCTGCCGCCAGGTCTCACATTTGAGACCTGAGGATTTAGACCTTGAAAAAGCATCTTGTGTGCAAATGAACAGTTCCGGAGAGTATTCTGGTAAGAGAATCCACAAGAAAACATGACAGACCCGGCCCAACTGTTATGAAGACTCTATGACTCGTGTTTCTCAAAACAGAGTTCGTGGGTCCAGGGAACCTCAGACGGCCGTGGCTGAAAGGGGCTCTCAAGTGAGCAGTTCTGCTCCCCCAAAAGCCATTGTTCACCCCAAGACTACCAAGAAGTCTGGTTTGTGATCTTTCCCGTGTTCTCCCTCTCCCCCACCACACTCCAAGGCATTTCCTTTTTACCCAGTTCGACTGGACAAAGAGGAGGCATTTTCTCCTGTCAGCAAAATTCCTTCCTATTGTCCTTTCGAGGGGAGTCTGCTTCCATCTGGATTTTTTTGTTTGCAAGCCATTAAATGAGAATAGAGATCAGTGGCTCCACTGTGCTCAGGACATGATCCAGGGTGAGAACAGTCAGTCAGACTTCAGCCCCTCATGAGGCTATTCCTCACATACAGATGCTTCTCAATTCATGGGGAACACCGTGATAGAAGTATTGGAAGCTGAAATATCAAAAATTCATTAATACACCAGAAGCAGAAGACACAGATGGGAATTTTGCAGACAGGATGAGATTTGGGAATATGAATTATGATGTCCCCAGATACCAACAAGACATAAAACTCTAGAGTATGTTTCCCCTTCACGACTGTGGCTGGCTAGAAGTGCAGCTCACCACCACCACCCAGCATGACCAGAGAGGTCTGGACCACATACTGCTGGCCTTCTAAAATATCAAAGTTCAAAACTGAAATATGTTCCCTACTGAATACATATCATTTTGACATCATGTTAATTTAAATATTGTAAGCCAAGTCTTCAAGAGTTAGAGGATCATCTGTAATACGGACATCAAAAAAGAAACTCTCCCAGATCCAGACAGATCCAGACGGAAGTTACATCCACCTGGGACTTGGATGAGGCGTCCTGGATGAGGCTAGAGCTGTTCTCAGCATTACTTGCTTAATCTCCATTGTGTTTTTTTTCCCCTAGGGAGAACAAGCATCCATTCATCCACGTTAGGGCACTAACATCTAACCAAAGAAATGATTCCACTCACATCAAGCCTGAAGAACTAATGATTTCAACTAGGGTTACCTACAGGAGCATGGGTGAATGTGGCTTACAGAACCATAGTTGATTCTGACAGCTACCCCACTGGAAAAGCCTCTGCCCTCCAGCAGTTGTTAGCCATTTACATCTATTCCGGAAGGGAGAGGCCTCACACACTGTCTTATATTCTGTCTCATGCGCTCCCCCCTGAGCCATCCCATCCTTCTGTGAAGTAGTTTTAGTGAGCCCAGCCCTGGTGAGGACCTCGTGAGGGTTTCACAGCTGCTCTGATTTTAGGCGGCAATGATCATGTCCTGCCTGAAGGACAGAGTTCCAGAACACTCTACCCTTCCTCCAGCCCACATTCTTCCTCTTCCCTCTTCTGTGATAACCCTGGATCCTTGGAAGGGATGGTACTGAAGTATGATTGATTACTCACATTTAGGGTTGAGCAATGAGCCAGTGTGCCAGAGCACCAGTCACATTGACTGGTTATGAGTCTCCCCAGTAACCACTGCCCACTTCAGAAAGAACACTTCCCTGAATAGCATCAAAATCGAAATATAAATGTTTAGAAGGCAACTTGATATCACATCTATTTAACAAAAGAATAGCAGGAGCTTCTCCACTAGACCTGTGACCTTTCCCGGCCACAGGCTCACCTTGGCTTACAATACTAAATGTCAGTTCCTTTTATAGAACAAGCCTTAAATCCAATTAGAGAGCAACTGGTTGCACTTACAATATCTGTCCCCATATTACAAACACAGGTGAACCTTGCCTAGCATGTAATGGAGTCTATCAGGACTTGATGACAATCCTTTCCCAGTAGCCTATGTAGCGCCTCCAGGAACTCTGAAAGTTAGTCACAGTTCAATGCCAGCTTGACTCCATATCTGGCTACCAAAGTGTGAGGTGTTTTTAGCAATGGGTTTTTCCATCTACTTCTGGCATTTAATCAACAACAGCGACAATAACCATATTGTTTGGGAGACATTCAGGGACCTCCCCAACTAATAGCTTGGAGGGAGGTAGGCAACCCCTAGTAATGGAATTTTCAATCAGTAATTAGGTCTTCTGAGCATGGTTTCTCCCACCTGTGTAGGGTGTCTCCTATATTTAAACTCCTGAACTGGTGTTTTAACATTTACAGGCACAGACCATTGTAGGATTTCTCAGTCACTTTCTGAACATGAGCTGCACCTTACTCAATCATAAAACCTCCAAAACTTCACAGTTGTGCCTGCCCCATACCCCGTGGGGGACTGCTTCCCAGTCCTTGTTCCATTAAAATGTTGCACATAATCAGAATCTCTCCTGAATCTATAGGACACTTATAGGTTGGCATTGTGCATTGAAAAGTTTCCAAATTCCCACATCATCCATTCTAAGCAAGGGCTGATTGATCTGAGAATTGAAGGATACTAAAATATTTAGCAAGGTCCAAATGCGGCAGGAAAAGATCCCATCTCTCATGCTAATTCCTTCCTCAAAAGAGTAACATTGGTTAGAGTGACATGGAATGGAGGCATTATTTTATTTACCTCTCTGAAATCCACAGTCGTCCTTTCTCAATGAGCCTTCCCACCTTCTCACACCATGATCACTGTATAATTCCTCATCACAAATGGCTCGACTAAGCTGATCCATACTGTCCAGTCTCACCTGGAGCCAAGAAGGAATAGCTGGATGCCATGCTGGCAGCTCCCAAGGTCTGACAGGTTTGGGACTGGGATTGGCCAGTGCATCTCCACTGACCACAGTCCCTGCTGAAGGGGGCTCAGGCTTGGTGAAATGTACGTAGTACACACAGGGGTGTGGGGGAACTGTCTGTTCCTGCAATGGGCCAAATCTTTCTCATCAGTACTGTTTATCATTTATATCCACACCGACTTGTTTCTCTAAGGCCTCTGACTCACAAGCACAGGATTTGGCTGTCAAGTTTTTTCACTAGGAATGCCAACTTGTCAAAGATTTTGCCACATTTGTTTCTGAGTGATCCAGAATTCTACAGGCCCCCATCATCTGCTTCCCCCTTCTCGTCCCCTCCCAAGTATCTTCTCACCTTGAATTACACACTGATGTAAATAACTTCAAGTCTGCCAGAGTCTCTCCTTTCTTATAGGGATCATTATCCACCATGGGGGCTCAGCAGAGCCACTAAAGCCTCATGATGGTCTCGGGGTCCCTGCTAAATTAACTTCTTTCTTAACGCTCCTGTGAGCACAGTCAACCTCGCCCTCTTCCTCCGCTGTGCAACCCTTCCTAGGGACCCTAGGAAGGGATATTTAGCACAAATCTAGTTCATACTCCTTCCCTTATACTCCTCCATCCACAACAATAAGGAATGGAAAGCCAGCTGAAAGACAGCTGTGAGCCAGGAATTCGGCACTAAACACCATCGCTCACATGCCCAGTGCCCTCAGTAATACCTCTCTTTCCTCCATCACCTTCCAGTTGCTGATATTCCTTGGTACTTGAGTGGTAACCAAGCATTCCCAATGGCTCACACAAGTCAGGCCAGCAGGGACCGAGTCCTCTCACACAGCTTTGGATTATGTAGCTGTTGTCTCCAAGAGAGGTGAGTAACTATATTACTCAGTTTCTCTACTTCCAACTCACCACAAATGACCCCCATGTTCCTACTTTATTTCTTGGCTAAAAGTCTTTCCAAACTCAAGCAGTTCAGAGGAGAAGTATTCCCTGACCATCAGTTTCCTATACTACACAATATTAAAAGTGAGGCCTAAGAAGAACCCTCTATAATGTAACCTCACCCTCTTCCTCTGCTGTGCAACTCTTCCTAAGGACCCTAGGAAGGGATAGTCAGCACAAATCTAGTTCATACTCCTTCCCTTATACTCCTCCATCCACAACAATAAGGAATGGAAAGCCAACTGATCCATCCCATCTCACCCTTTTTATCTACTTTTTCTCCCAGTTCAGAAACTTGTGTGAAGGGTATCATCCACATTTTTTTTCATGTAATTGCTCCCTTATGTGGCCAAGTTCTTTCTGGATAGTCAGCTGAATATCAATAGCACATCTTATTGGCCACAACCTGCTTACAATTCTACCCCATAATGCTACTTCTGAGGACTGCAATATTTTCTCTATTCCATCAGCCATGGGGGTTATCCTGTACTTATACATCTGACCCCAACTACCAAGGAGTTATGCTACGCCATACCACATAGAGGAAAGCTAACCCGAGATTTCTTCCATGAATGCCCCAGCTTTAGACACAGCAGCCTCAGCTGTACGTCTTAGCGCCCATGTCAAGGACAATGAAACAGCTACTGTAGTGAAAAAAAAAAAGTCATGCCATCCCAGCACTCAAGAGGCAGAGGCAGGGAAGAGAGCCACGCCAGGATTGCTCTTATGAGTACTCCAGCCTCAGACAACTTAGCTTCAGTTGCATATCCTGTCACAAGAGCAGGGATGATGTAACTGCCACCCCAAAACTCCTCTTTGGATCTGTCATGTCCCTGTTCGGGTGCCAAGTATTGTGTAACTTTTCCCAGGTAGATGTGAGCAAATGTCTATTTATCTTAGGTAGTATACCAAAAACAGATCAAAGAAATTATTTGGCTCAAATCTAGCTGGGTGAACTAGTATGTTTAATTGGGATTACTTGCACAGGCATTGATGAGGGATTGTCTACAGGAGTGTGGGTGACTCCTGGGCAGCGAGACCTTGAAGAGCCCCCTCTCCAGCAGTTGGAAAAAGGAGGGAAGTCATGTGCCACTTGTAAGTGGAATGTTAGTGGGCTCAATCTTGTTTTTTTTCTTTTATTTATTTATTTATTTTTTTGGAGCTGAGGATCGAACCGCTCTACCACTGAGCTAAATCCCCAACCCTGTGGGCTCAATCTTGTAGGGATCTCATGTAGGCATAGCTGCTCTAATTTCAAGATGACAATGTTCATGTCACACTGAGAAGGCAGAGTTCCGCAAGGAGGTTAACAAATGCCCAAGCTTTCAAAGCATCTTGATAAACTTATACACTTGTTAAACTTACAAGTTTAGAAATTCTCCTTTGGTTCTGAACCATCATTATAATGGAAGAACAGGAAAGGCAGGAACAAAAAATAAGCCCCCCAGCTTCTTTTGAGATAATCCTGCCAAGGAATAGATGTGTGCCAAATGTTAACAGGACCCAGAGGGCGCACCTTCACCGTGGCTGAGACAAAAGAGTCACACCTGGGTGAGCTGCTCATCCTGGTCAGCACAGTGCTATGGATTTGGCTGCTGGAAGTCCCTCATCCCATGACGCCCTCAGGCCTGGCTGCCAACCCTGATTTACTTAGACATGACAGCAGGACATGCCTATCAGCCCGAAGATTAACTCCTTTGCCACCATGGAGGCAACCCGTCGAGCAGGGAGGCCAACAGTAAGAGGCTGGATGTCGGATCGGGCCTGAGAGTGCTCTGATGTTAGCAGAATCATCCTTGCTGGCTATTCCACTTACAGGATACGAGAACGACTGAAATCCTTGGCAAGAGTTCAGATGTCACCGTCTGTCATGTTCTGTGCGGTGTCAGGTGTCATATTGTAGAACACCTGCCATTCAACTAGAGAAGTGTAGGTGCTTGATTCGCTTATAACATTGAAAAGTTTCTTTCCTTATGCCAGGAATATCCCATGGGTCTTGACTATAGGCAAACAGCCACAGGTTCGGATAGGAGGGCAGGGATGTAGAGATAAAGGCTAATGCATAATTGTAATCCATTAACACAGGAAAGAAGCCATAGACTGAAACCCCTTCTGCACCTGGGTACATGCAACAAAACGTGTGTGGTAAAAAGTCCAAGGTATACAAACTTAGAGAAAAGTAGCTGCTATATACATGACCTATAAAAGGTCACGAGACCAGTGACACAGTGCCTTTGGAGCTTATGACTTTTCCCAGGTCACCTGCCCACCAGTATTTTTCTCTTTCTCAATAAATGATCTCTCTTTCTATTACCTTACTATGTATTCCCTGATGCAATTCTTGTCCTGGGTCCCATGAACCTTAAAATCCCAGCAAGTGATACCCACCCCCACATGAACACCCACCGTCACTGGCCACTGTAATCGATCCACCTCTGAGAAGGACCATGCATGACCCTCAGATGGCATTGATATTCTTTAAGAAAAGAAAAAAAACAAGCAAACAACAACAAAACACTGCCTTTTCTGTCTCTGCCTCAATAGTTTTCAAAGTGTGTGAGAATTTTCATTCCCTAAAACATCCCCATGCACTCAAATACATAAAGCAGATGAAAGTGGCCATTTTGTTAGCAGAAGTTGATTTTATAAAGTCAAATTTTAAATACAAAGGAATATACACAGAGGTGGTGTGCTTATTTAAAATATGTATTATATAATTAGTCAAGAAACATATACTGTCTTTTAGACTTTCCATTCTGCTTCAGTAGTCATCCAGCCAAGAGGATGTTTCTGGTCTGGCCTGTGGCTTGCCAGTGTGTGCCAGCCACGCCAGAGGCTGGTGTGGAATCAGCTTAGTTAGGCGATCTGTGGTTCCTTCCACAAAATAACAGCTTCTCAAGTTCTCAGTGGACTGTGGAGTTTCCTCTATGCAGTGCATCAGCCAAAGGCCAGGATGTAAATAGTAATAATTGCAACAGTTTCCAACTAACTAAAACAATATAAATCAGTAAACACATAAATTATAAAATCAGTTCATTTATCTAGACTCAAAGAAGAAATTAGTAACCAGTTCTAAATACAAAAATACAAACATAAATGTCAAAGATGATCCTCTAAAACTATTTCTATGTCACGTGGCCTGATAAGTGTGCCCTGTAATGTTCCCACTCAAACTTCTGTACCTTGTCACAGTTCTGAAGCTAGGCTCTGAGTTTGGATAATTAATAAAATCTTCCCTTTCCACTCACTCTTGATTATCCTCCATCAGGGCCATGTTTGCACTTCTCTTGTCAATTGTAATCATTTATTTGAACCAGCTCCATGGTTCATTAGCTCTTCATTAGCGCCTGTGGGTTGGAGAAAATGTGCATGAATTTCCAAAGTACAAATCGCACTGGCTGTGCAGCAAGGACATGTATTCCCAGAATGTTTCACCCAAGACAGTTGCTATCAAGACCTCGGCTCTTGAGTGAGACAAGTGCTGTCCTTGAGAATGAAGGGAACTCACCCCCCCCAATCCAGTGACAAGCATCAATTCTAAAGCCCTTCAGTGGCCACAGCAGTCAGGCTTCATCTCAGACTTGACCTTGGCTCACCTACTGGTATGTTTGTCACTTAAATACAAATACACCATGCAAGTCAAAAGAATTCAACTCAAATTTGGACAGCCAAAGTCACCCTGTCAGCAAGTTAAAAAAAAATTACAGCTGCCAAGTACCACCCTGGAGGTTCAGTGGGCATCTCAAGCCCTCAGCAAGACAGAACTGGATAGAAATGCTAGGCTCTGGCCCTGGATTTTCACATCACTAACGGATGGGACAGTCCACACAGCACAGGCCTCCAGGAATGACTGCTCTTAGAGAGATCACAGATTCAATGTCTCCAGAAAGTGAAAAGTGGAGCTGGAGGACCGAAAAGCACGTCCCGTCAAACAGCAGCCTGAGGAACTGACGAGACCCATCTAGAATGTGAGACTTCCCACAGGACAACTGGCTACACCCCTTCAATCTCTTCAATGAACTGCCTCGCTAACAACAAAAATGTGAGCAAGACGGAGAGATGGGTCAGTGGGCAAAGTGGGTGCCACTAAGGTGTGAGAGAATGAGTTTAAAATCTATAGAATCCACATAAAAGCATCTAAAATCCCAGTGTTCCTAGGGGCAGGGACGGAGAAATCCCCAGGTGCCTGTGGGCCAATGAGCCTGACTCATCCAGTGCCAACACCCTGTCTGAAATAAGGAAGGTGGATGAAAACTGACAGTCAAGGTTGTTCTCTGACATCTACATGCATGTTGTACACATGTGCACATGCACACACACACACACACACACACACAATCAAGCATACAAATACACAAATCAACAATCAATAAATAAATGCAATTTTAAAATTTCAAAAACAAACATCAAGGCAAAAGCACAATTCTCACCTCAAAAGGAATAAGAAATAGCATATTCTTAAGTCAAATATGGGTGACCATGGCCTGGGAACAAAGAGCCAGGTTACCCCAAATGCCATATTCCAATACAGTAACAGAGTCATGAATTCTGTGTAACAGCAGAACAAAGACCATCATAAATCAAGATATTTGAAAGATACACCTGTGGGAACAAGTCATTATGCTATTGTGAAGTCGGGTACTACTACATCATAGCAGCCTACAGTGTAGGCTAGGGGTGCTATATGACAAAATACTCAGCCTTTGGACTAGTGGAAATTAGGAGTCTGGTAGCATGTTCCCAAAAGAATGACCTAATAGTCACAGGATGGATGTTAGGTCACACACAGGTGGGAAATGCATGACTCTTGAAGGGGCTCCATGTGATTCAAGTAATTGGGCTCCAGACCTGTAACATCTACTCTCCACAATCACAGAAGTAGATGTGGCTTTGTTTCCTGAAACTTCTGTTCATATAAACAAGCAAGATGGTGAACCGAATCGCATCGTGCAGGGTTAAGGCTATTAATGTCAGTATAAGTGTGTGTTTAGCTTGAGATACAGAGACACAGAGGCAGGCATACAGGCATGTGTGTATCTTCAGGTTGCTGTGTATAAAACAGAGTCTCGTTATTTACCAATTACTAACTTGTTGATTCACCTATTTACTAAAATTTACTTGTAACCCAAAATTCAATAGTCAAGGCCCTTTGCAGCCCTGCAGGTACACACATGTGGCAGCAAATAACCCGATCACCAACACATATGTTCCCAGATGAGCTAAAAGGAAGAGGCACTCGCCCTCCCCCGGCACCTTTTATACTATGAATATGTGTCTATTTCACAGCCTATTTAATGCCCCAGTTTTTGTAATGTTGTGTTTTATGTTGGTAAGTCTGATGCTTAAGAAACCTCAGAGCAGAGTGTCAAAGGTTTGCATGGTGTTCCTAAGTGCAGAAAAAATATTGTGCAAACAAGTTCAGGCGCAAATGTTAGTGCTAATGGCTGTAAGACCAATGTTAATGAATCTAACACACACACACACACACACACACACACACACACACACACACCTGTAAATAGAAGCACACATAAAATAAAGCAAGGTTTAATATTGATCAATTGACAGAAATATGACGAGAGGAAGGCATCTGGCCCTGAAATCCTCCCAGGAACAATGCAACATTCACTAGTTCAGAATCTTTGATATTTTACAGAACATAATAGCTTCAAATAATTAGGCCTAATTACATGTGTATTTCCTCATTTGGTCCCCTAAGAGAGCCTAGAAGCAATTATATTCCAGTAGTTTCCAACAAGATTTTCTGATAAAAGAAGAAATGGACAAGTGGCTGATGATAGATCTTGGGCATAGAAAACATAAAATGAGCCTGGAGGCTCCTACAATGGCAGAAAAATGAGAAATTGTTAAGAAAAAAATAGATGTGTAAGAAATAAAGAAGTACATATATTGAAAGGAAGAAAGAACCAAGTGGCCAGAGGTCAAGCAATACAAGCAAAAATAAATAAATAAATAACCATAATATTTAATTATGACTTAAAAAATAAAATTAACACCCATGAGCCCACCTGATACACAAATTACAAACAAATGAATCGGGAAGGTGGGACAGATCATCCTCTAGGAAGAATTCAAAATAATAAATGTATAAAAAGGACTAAAGAGCCGGGCCATAGGGTGCACGCCTTCAATATGAGCACTCAGGAGGCAGAGGCAGGCGGATCTCTGTGAGTTTGAGGCCAGCCTGGTCTACAAAGGGAGTTCGGGCCCAGCCAGGACTACACAAAGGAACCCTGTCTTGAAAACCAAAAAAGAAGAAGGAGGGGGAGGAGGAGGAATAAAGGCCAGGTATGGGGTACACACCTAGGTTCCCAGCACCCAAGAAGGTGAGGGAGAAGGAACTTGAGCTCAGATCCTGGGCTACATAGCAAGATGCTGTTCCCCCCCCCCCACACACACACACACAAGATAGAAGACAGAAGAAAGCGGATAGAGGGAGGAGGGGGAAGAGGTGGGAAAGGAGGGAGGAAGAAGCAGGCAGGAAGGGAAGGAGGAAGGGAGAGAATAACAATACTACTGTCAGAACACCAGCATGGTGATAATTGCTGAGCACACTCAATGGTGCTAAAACTAATGCTTGAATTGCCAGGAGAAGCGTTTGCATTTCACCAAAGTACCTCACCAGAGTAGTTATTAGTCACTAGGTGCTAACATGTGTCCCGTAATTGTGTGCCGTTCCTTCCTCTAGGAAGCAGCACTCACTTACTCTCTTCCTATAGAGTATCAGCCAAGTGCATTTGTGGTGAACACAGGACGGCTAAGGATGGTATTTGAAAGAGAGGACAGGCAGGCACCACCTTGCCCAGATGAGTGAAGACAGCATCGTCAGTAACATCCCCATATGAGAGTGAGAAGATTGTCTTACCTCTGTAATACTATTCTCTGCGTCTACAACCATAGTCCAATCATGAGGAAACAATAGATAACCCAAAGCTGGGGCCATTCTACAAAACGTGGAGCCAGTAATCCTTAAAGTGCCATGTTTATGAAAATCAAGCAAAGACTAAGGAACTGCCAAAGATTAGGAAAACTAGTCATGATGATCAAAGGAAACAGTACACTAAAAGCCATGAGCAAAATTCTACTGAAGCCTAGCCCGGGCTGTTGGTTTTGTTTTTAGATTTGATGGTCATACCATGGTTATGTGAAATGTTCACCTGTGGGGGAGGCAGATGAAGGGTGCCCAGCTCCTCTGCATTTGTACCTGCACCAATCTCAGAGCCATTAAAGGACATTCTACCTCTGAGTTCAGTCACATTAGCTGATTCTACAGTGAATGAAAATTCCACCATCAGTCTTCCAAAAATGGAGCTGGTTGGTTTTAAAATTCCTGAATCCACACATAAATGAACATGAGGTCCCAGACTACCATTAAAGCCACACAAGTGGCATCAGCAAGAAGGCAAAGGAGTCATAAAAAAAGAGTGCCATCTACTTCCCTCATGTGACAGAGACAGAGCGCTCAGGACATCCTGTCAGTGAAGCGTGCATCATGAAAGGGCCCTAGTACACTCATAAAGTGATAAAGTAACCATGAGAAGAAAGGGAAACAATACAAGCAACAGAAGTCTTGAGGACATAGCAAGGACTAACTGAGACTATTCCATGTCCACCCAATGCTGTGGTCAACAGACACATGAACAGGTGGTGACCGTCATTCACGATCGGAGAATACAAACCCCAAATCCTTTTATGGTCATCTCACTGGGGAAAACATTCAAGGCCCAATGATACCTGGGACTAGAGACTATGAAGCCATGAGGGAAAGAGGTACAGAGATAAGAATGGAAGGAGGGATAAAGTGAAGGGCATGCTCTCAGTCTGGAGCATCCTCTCCCGGTACTGCACATCAGCGGTCCCATCCCAGAACTTGACTCTTGGGCATGTAACACAGAAAAAGCATTGGACACCTGTACCTGGAGGCTAGTGGGAGAATGTTCTTAACACACCCTATTCACAAGAGCAACAATGTGGAAAATGACCTAGATGTCCATGCATGAGATATCAGACCAAAAACTGAAATGTGGCTGGACAGTAGTGGCACACGTCTTTAATCCTAGTATTTGGGAGGTGAATCTCTAAGTTCAAGGCCAATCTGGTCTACAGAGCAAGTTCTGGGACAGCCATGGCTACACAGAGAAACCCTGTCTTGAAAACAAAAAACAAAGGACAAGAACAACAAGAAAAAAAAACCTGAAATATATTCACAGCATAGTCAAAAGAATGATGGGCAGTGATTCACAAAACAGTTAGGAACTCTAGTCTGGGAAAGTCTCAAAGATTAAATATAGGAGATTATAGTTATTTGTTTCTTTTTAAGATGGAGTCTTGATATGTAGCCCAGGTTGTCCTTATACTAATGATCCTCCTGCTTCAGCTTTTGGAGTACTGAGATTTCAGGTTTACAGCAATTTTTTTATATACCTAAAACAGCCAAAATAATACTTTTAAGATACAGAGATACAACCAAACTTCACTGAAGAAAAATAATATTGGTTAAGTATTGGAGTGTGGAAATGAGATAAGGAAAACCAGGTGATCAAATATGGGCTCTATTAAGGACCCTTCATTAGTTGTAGGGGTGGGTTTTAAAAGACTACCATAAGTTATTTAAAACGATAAGTAGGGGCTAGGGAAATGGCTCAGAGGATAAAGTATGTTTGTATCTACAGATCCCACATAAGGCCAGGTATGGTAAGTAACATGTGTCAATCATCCCTGCACTCCTAGGTGAAATGGGCAAAAAGGAGAGTTCTCAGACGCTCTCAGACTAGCCTGCCTGGATCAGCAACAAAAAGCAGATCTTGTTTCAAACGAGGTAGTAGGTGAGAAATGATCCCAAGGTTGTCCTCTGAGCATGGCATGTACACACCTGCACTCTCATATACAGTGTATACACATACAACATACCCACACGCAGATAAAGTAACAACTAACTTCATAAGACATATGCATGCTGAAAGAGTATGTTTGAGGGAAACTACTAGGACTGGACCCATTTTCTATAATGTATGTCCAATTTATTTGTAAAGCAATGTATTTAAAAGAACAGTAAAAGAATAGCCTTTGTATTAGATGAGAAAGTAAACTATCTGAAAATGAGCACTAAAATCCAGAAAATAATATAATCCAGAACTGTGACTTTTCATTTTCTGTTCTTTGGTAGCTATCAGACCACAGAGAGCCTTTATTTTTTTTGTTTTTTTTTTGTTTTTTTTATTTATTTTATTTTATTTTACAATATAATTCAACTTTACGTATCAGCCATAGATTCCCCGTTCTCCCTCCTCCCGCCCCACCCCCTTTAGATCTACTGAACACTTAGATGGGAAACTTGACTGTGTGTGCATGGAAATCCTGCCCATGGTCATCACCTTCACACAGTGCCAGGACAGTACAATGTTTCTAAGCTTTACTCAATATTTGCTGTGCAGAACACCAAACCCAAGACTCACAAACTTAAGGCTAACTGTTGGTAAGCATTAAGAAGAGAATAACACTGCTCCTACAAGCCATTATTTATCAAGCATAAACCCTAGACCTAGGTTTGAGGTATCTCGGTAGGAACTGTTCATCAGGGAAGACCCAGAGGCTCTGAAACAATACAGACTCTCTCTATTCCTTTCTAGTTGACCACAGGAATGGGTGGTCAGCTAGATGCTCACCATAACTAGATATGACCCTACTGCTGAGCACACCATGCACTTTGGTTGCAAGACATACAGAAAGCAAGCTGGAACTGAGCCAGAATCCTCCTCCCTGTTAGCTGGCTCTCATGATTCCAGAAGGTATTCTCTAGGCTGCTGGAACAGAGAAGGCATCAATGGTGTTACCCAGCTGTAAACTCTACCAACTACAATATCAACATGCAGGCAAGATGTACCCACTGATGCCATAGTAGCATACGTGTTATGAGGACAACCAATCACTCTGGCTTGCTTTGGGGCCTGCTTTACAAGAGAGAATACATACCTGATACTGTGAGTCCAGTCAAAATACCATGGCTCAGGAGGTCACATGGGTGAACTCACTACTCTTGTGTAGGTAATTTGACACGGTACCAAATTGCATGCTAAATATTTATGACTATACCCGTAGAGAAACACTACTCTCATCCCTAATCAGAGAAGCTTCTCTCTGCCGCAAACAACAAGGAATACAGACACTCATAGCCCTTAAGATACTCAGAATAAATGACAGTTGAGTGTTCAGCCCTAATCATAATATCAAGACAAGAATGTAAGAGTCAGAAGACAGGTAGAAGGCTGTGAAATGCCATTCAGGGCACGGCATAGCCATGGTAAAGACCATCTCACAGCAGCTGCGGTTGTCTGTACTTGGCCTGCACAAGACCGAAATGCCGATAGCTAATTGTAGATCAGGGAGGGGCTCATGGTCTCTGCCCCTCCATGCTGAACTATTGGCAACTGATGGATTCTGAGAGAAGAATAGTAATTTCCTTCACCTGTATATGTACTGGTGAGCCCACTCAGCTCCAGGGGACAGCTGAAAACATGTGACTGTAGCGGGTAGCTGTTCCAGTTTTGACCTGGAAGTACTGTCCCTAGTGAGGTTTCTGGTAACTGCTACACTTGTCTATGACCTGCCCCTGGAATGGGGCCGAGATGAGAGCCCTTAAGATCTGAGATCCGGACAAGCCGGGCCTCTTGGTTCCTCATGATCCTGGATGCTGGATGGCAGACCGAACCAGAGTTCTCCAGAGAACCGTGCTGGACTGCACCTCACCTCTCCTAGATCCTGTAACCAACCCCTTTACTGGCTGTTAAGTTACACCAAAATAAACCTCCTTTTTAACTACGTGGAGTTGCCTTGTTAAATCCTCACATTATGTGACCACACAGATAGTATTAGTTACAGTCAGTGGATCATAAAACAAAAGTAAAAGGCATGGATGTGAGAAGGAGGGAGGGATGGCAAGGATAGACAGGAAATAAGAGAGGGTGGGTGCGAGAGTAAACAGAATGCACTATGCACATGTACAGAGCTGTCGAGGAATAAATTTAATCAATAAAAACATGTGAAGACCCACAGAAGAACTGAGAACAGACACATGTGTGAACGTTGAATTTGCCCATCTAATCATGAGGCACAAGAACCTGAGGAACTAAGTCCTTTCCAATTTCAGGCTAGGGCAAAATGTCCTGACTGAGGATGATGTTAGCACTGAGACTGTCTTTTCCCCAAAAGAAACTCCATGAGAAAGTCAAGTAGAAAGTGTTAGCTGTGACATCTTCTGTCATGGAGCCCTGAGGAGTGTTTCTTCATGTATGAGTTCAGTTTCTCCTAAACTGTCTTGCTCAGAGGGCCTGATTAATGGGAGTCAAAAGAGAGAGTGTGTCAAAAGTGGTATATATCTGTCTGCAAGGGATGCTGTAACAAAGTACCACAGGCTGGGTGAGCTAAGTAACATTTATTTTCACACAGTTCCAAGTGTGGAAGTCCTAGCTGCAGGTGTGAGTTGAACTGGCTTCTCCTGAGTACTCTTTCTTGGGTTGTACATGGCTGTCACTGCCCTGTATGTTTATAGCATCCTCTTTCCCTCTGCTTGCCTGTGTCATACTCTTCCCTAGTGAAAATAGCACATCATCTTATTTTTACTTAACTTCTTCAAGACCCAATATCAAAGTATGGTCACACTCTGGAGTACTAAAGGCTATGAGTTCAAGATACAAACGTGGGCCAAGGACACGCGTCAGCTCCTCAAACCATAAACACTATGCCATGTGCTTTTAACATCATGAGACAATGGCACAAGCAATATTATGAATAGTCCCAAAGGCTTGATCTACACCAAGCCATGTCACTCTCTGGGGGTAGAAGAACCTAAAGGAGGTAGAGCCTACTGGAATTATGTCAGGTCACTGAGTGTATGCCTTTAAAAATGACTACTGGAACCTCGATCCTTCTCTTCCTCTCCTTACTTCCTGGACAACATGGAATGAGCAGTTTTCTCCACCATTCTCTTCCACCCTCAAGTACTGGTTCCAAAAGTAAAGCTGAGCCAACCAAGTGAGCCACAGTAAGATGACTCATTGGTTACTCGTACTGGATCTTGGTACTGTAATTGTTACCTGGTTGACCTAAGCAGATACACCCACACATGAGAGAGAGAGAGAGAGAGAGAGAGAGAGAGAGAGAGAGAGAGAGAGAGAATACCCTCCACCTCTATCCAACCCCACCTCAGAAATATATTTTTTCAAATACCTACTTTATGTCATTACTAAGCTTAAAGTTGGTAGATCTCAAAAAAATCTTCACTTTGCGGAGAGCGTGGTTTCTGGGACTGTAACATCCCTGAAACATCATTTACTCTCCCATCTTCCTGTTTGTGTAGACCTGAAAAGGCAGCATAATTCCACATGGCAACGTTCTCCCAGATTACAAATGGCTATTGTGGTAAAAGTTACCATCAAAGCTAGAACCTCAAGAGGACCTTTCAGTCGACCCCAGTCCCATGGCAACCACTGTTTTCATGTCTATCCCTGAAAATTAGTTTGGCCTGTTTTCAAATTTCCTATAGAAAGAATCCTAAAAACTACAGTTCTTCCTCAGTGATTTTGAACCTCTGCCCTGGCTTCCTCACTGCTGAATTAAATGATTGCTACAGTAGTGACCTAGTTTACTTTTCTCATTTGATTGAATGGTCCCAGAGAACATGCATGTCATTTCACGTAGTCCTGTGTGTGATGAAAACAATTTTTATTCTGCATGTAATAGAATGGTGTGTATTAATCATAAAATGTTCTGCAATAACCTTGAGTTACCATTGCCCTTATAAAGTTACAACAATCACTCTTTTCCAGCAGGTCCCTTCCCAACAACAATGGAGCCTTTCTCCTCTCCTGATTCTCTAATCATCTAGACTTTGGAATTCAACTGCCAACTCCTCCTTCAGGGGATATTCTCAACCAAATTTCTGAATGTCACCCCCATTTCTTCACCCTAAGTCTCACCAGGCTGAAGATTGTATGGGCCAGCAGAAGGCACAGCACAATAATGTGGGCCAAACTTTAGAATGCCAGCTTCCAGAGTGCCAACTCTTGGGGCCTCCATGACCAAAGGAAGGAGAAGGAAGCAGACAAGACAGAAAAACAATGCTCTCACTGGCTGGTAGAACTGCGCACTCTTTAAAAACCAACACATGGGGCAAAGCCTCCCCTTGGACCTCCAGAGGCTGCTGGTCCCAGCACAGCACTGTCAGGACAGTAGCCTTGCTCTTCAGTGGGCAAAAACAGCGCCTGTGAGCAAACCCTTCATATCTCAGTCCTCATATATGAAGACAGGGTCGCTAAGGGAGAGACCAGCCTCCTGGTCCTAGAAGCTGAGAACCAAGTAGTGATCTGCGGCCCCAACCTGACAGTGGTTCAGGTTTCAGGTGGGCCTAACAAAAGGTAATTTCCATTAGAGCAGAGGGCTCTGAACTTTGGCCTCCCTTCTTGTCACCTCTTATATGGTCATCCTCCAGTTATGGCTGGACACCAGCCTCCCACCCCTACACTTTAAATCCACACCTAATGGCTAGTGAAAGATCCTGCATACACCCAGGAAGCTGAGTGGTCTGACCAGCTCCTTCAAGACTCAAGACTTTCTGTACTAACTTTAAAAAAAAAAAAAACTTGGGCACTCTCAAACATCAGATGTCTAGGGAGAATGTCCCTGCTGGGGTATTAGTAAGTTGGGGAATAACCAATAAAAAGGACTAACTAATTACCAGTCAGCCCATCAGAAAAGACCCAGCCCCAACATAGCACGGGCATCGTAACTGTGGCTAGGGCTGGATAACTAGGTGATCAATGTGTGTTCTACCAAGAAAAGCAGCAAGTGAGGATGGCTGAGAGGCAAGGGAAGCATTGCCAATCAACCACTGACTTCTGGAACAGAAATCAGGACTTTGGAAGTGGAAGAAGCTGTAGATGACAATGAGGTTAAAATGTGAATAAACTGAACTGAGAGAAAAGACAAGGTCTTAAATCAAAACTGACATCTTCCTCATATTTGATAGAGTACCAAGATGCCCAAAGGCTCTTTGTGTGCTTAGCCAATTTTCACATTCATGTGTTTAAATATTGGGAAGTGGAGCCTCTAGGAGGTGATTAGAGGCTCCATCTCCTAATATTTAAATGACAGAGCCCTCCTGAACAGGATTAATGCACAGAGTATAGGGGTCTCTGTAGACTAGTGAGTGAGTGACATGCAGTCAGGGCTTCTGGGCATCTTCACATGGGGAACGGTTGTCAGGGAGCCAAACATCGTGCCATTAGAGGGATGGAACTTTAGGACCACTCCTGACCTTAAGAAAAGCTTAATGTCAAGTTGACCATTAGCCAATCTTTTAACCAGTAATCCCCAAAAGGATGGGACTTAGAGTTTCCCACAGCTGAAAACACAGACTTCCTGCAGGATGACACACCCTCAAAGGGCATGGCAGCCCCATACCCTTCTCACATGCCCTGCCCTGAGAGCAGCTCTTGCTCTTCCTGTTCCTCTGCTTGGCATCTACATTTATGTATCCTTCACAGCAAACGGGTACAAGCAAAGTGTTTCCGAGGTCCAAAGCTATGCTGACAAATTATTCAAATTTGATACTGAGAGGTGCTGACCCTCATTTATAGCTGGCGGGCCAGAAACACAGGTTCCATGTGAGAATTGCAACTGGGCTGTGCCTTCAAACTGTGGAATTTGGTGATGGCTCCAGGCAGACAGGCTGAGCCAGGCTGAATTGTAAGGCACCCTGTCAGTGTCTGCAGGAGACATGTCTATGTGGGGAATCATCCCAAACATGTTTCTGTGATCAGAGCTGAAGCATTCAATATTGAAAGTAGGAATACAAAATTCACTTCGAGTTGTTTCCTTATAAAGCAGAGCGGAGCTAGCTTGCCCCTCCCACCGCACCAAGAAGGCACTGTCCATGAAGATGGAGGTCCTCATCAGATACTGGTTCTGCAGTACCTTGACTTTGAACTATGAGAAATAATTTTCTGTCTAAACTACCCAGCCTAGGTCATTTTGTTACAGTATCCCAAACAGACTAAGACACAAACTAACCCTCCCATTCCAAACCACTTGTTCTACCTAGTTGCCATGTGAACTGATTTCCACAAAGGGATGTGTGCAAGCCTGCTTGGGGGAACGGTCTATGAAGGCTGCTCATTGTTTCTGCTTCCAATTTCCTGCAGTTGAGAAGACATATACGCTTCTTAGAGAGATAGTGGCCCTGTAGGCGACAAGCATGAGGCAAAGCCAGTATGGTAAAGGCAGGAAGGAGAAAGGGGGAGCCTGGTTACACAGTACTGCGGAGAGGGGTGGGCTGGCTTGGCATTCTTCTTATAGAAGTTTATACTGTTTATTGGATGTTTGTTTTCCACAGCTATCATAACAGGAGGCCACGTATTTAAGCAGCTTAAAGCAACACAGTTTACAGGGTCTAATGTTGTGTCTCACCACGGAGCCTTGCAAATGAAGCCATGTGCATCCTTGCCCAGTTTCTTGGTGGCATGCTCATTCCACTCAAACCCATGGCCCTTCGCACTGCAAACCAACAATGTCATGTGCCTCTCTGTAGAGTCTCCCACACTCACATCCCCTCTCTCCAGCTCCCCTGTCTCGCTCTTCCACTCACCTAGATAGTACAGGGTCATGTCCCTCCTCAAGGTCAATGGATACATCACCTTATCCATCTACAACTTTAATTCCTCTTTTCCACATAACACAATATGCTCCAAAGATTAAAACAAGAAACATATTGAAGAGATCACTATTCTGCTAACCATACATATACACAACAAGCCAACCCCACTTATAATTTGAGAACAAAATCACATAATTATAATTAAAAATTTAAATTTAATATTAAAAATTGTTATGATTCTAAAAAAAATGTTTGAAACACAGAGAATCAGGAAGGGTATTGTATTCGTTTGAATGAGAATGGCCCTCATAGGCTCATACATTTGAATGTTTGATCTCCAGTTGGCGAACTGTTTAGGAAGGATTAGGAGGTGTGGCCCTGTTGGAGGAGGTGTGTCTCTGAGGGTGGGCTTTGAGGTTTCAGAAGCCCACACCACGCCCTGTCTCACTCTCTCTGCCTCCTGCATGTGGATCAGGATGGAAGCTCTTAGCTACTGCTCCAGCACCATGCTCCCCACCATGATGACTGTGGACTAACCCTCCGAAACTGTACACAAGCCCCAAGTCAAATGCTTTCTTTTATAATCTGCCTTGGTTGTGGTGTCTCTTCACAGCAAGAGAACAGTAACTAAGACAGCTCTCTTGAGATTTTTGTGGAAGAGGTAAGCCATTCTGACATTAGATGAGATTGGACCAAGTCTGCCTATTCAAGAGCACTGTAAGCTCTCACTGAACAGAATCAGGTAGGTCTTGCACAACACCCATCCCCAGCTTAGCCAGGCTGAGGCTCCTTCACTGTGTGTCTGTCTGAGCTAAGCTTAGCATCCTCTTCCAAAATATCCAGATTCAAGCAGGGTATGGTGGTTCACACCTGCAACTCGAGCCCTCAAGAGGCAAGATGACTGCCATGAGTTGAAGACCAGTCTGGGCTACATAGTGAGTACCAAACTACATTGTGAGGCCCTGTCTCAAACTCATCCCCATACCCTCCCCTTACCTAGGACCTTGAATATGTTTAATTTTTGAAAAATGCAGTTTTTGCAGCTTTCAACTGGAACTGGCCCTCTACGCCATGGGTTCTGCATCTGAGCATTCAGCTAATGGAAGAATAAGAATATGAAGAAAAATACCATCCGTACTAAGCACATAAAGACTTTTTTGTTGGTATCACTTGCTAAACAATACAGCATGACAATGCTTTACAGATCACGTGCACTGTAACAGGTACTGCATGTAACTAGAGATGAAGTGAAGGACATAGTATGAGATGAATACTTCCTAGGGACTTGAGCAGCTACATATTTGGGTATCCTGGAGAGGCCCTGGACCCAACACCTGCAGCTACAGAGGAGCAACTGTGTTTTATTTAGTAACTCTAATAAGATGGTTCACCTTGCTAATTAAAGGCACCAGCTGTGCTTCTTAAACAGGTCTCTGTAGACACAGGCCCTTTGTATAAACAGAAAGGGGACGGAGAGTCCTTAGGTTCCAATCCCTCAGGGACAGTGGGGCTTTGTGGATTTGAAATAAAGATCTTCAGGATCTTGGCAGTGTCTCCCAAGCCCCTGGTTCCCTCAGTTCTGGTCTCCGTCTTCACAATGTGGAATTCACCTCCCTCCAGGACTCCAGGCTGAGCATACTGGACAGGTAAAGCAGCTCTGGCCCTTGCTGTGTAGAGCGAGCCCAGGTCAGGATCACTCTGTACCAAATGCTAAATGCACACAGACTGCTCCCTGCAGGGTCCTGGCATGGGATGTTGACACTGACCTATGAAATGTTAAGTGTGATACTTCCTGTTACTCAGAGAAACCAGCCACAGGCCACAGGCTTTGTTCCAAGAAAGAATCGGATGAATGAATAATGCAGAGGCTCATTTTCCCAAATGAATAATAAAATAGTTCATACGCAAGCTTTTGAGCCCTCCTCCAAATGATAAATATCCCATTACATCAGCAGAGAGGAGAATTAGACTGCTCAACCAGGTGAAGCAATTTAATCTAACTCTTTCCATTCTGTTTTCTTGGTGTCTTCTTAGAAATTGCTTTGAGAAAAATTAATCTGGAAACAACTTTGAAAGTATAAAAGACAGAAGTAAAACCTGGATCTTTCAGAAAGTCTAGGAACGCTCAGCTCTGAGCACAGTGCTCTGTGACCCCAAAGGACCCAGCGTGGGGTAGAGAAACGTCTTCAACATCACACTTTGATGCATGAAATCACCCAAAAGGGAGAAGAGAAAAGTGTTACTATCACCGCAAAGCAAGCCAAGTGAGGCAGGCATCATCAGCAGACTCAGCTCGTCTCTTAGTTTGGGTTTGAATTTACACTGTTCCCCAAAGGCTCCTGTGTTGAAGACAGGCCCCCAGAGTGATGCTATTTGGAGTTACAAGAGCCTTAATGAAGTGAGGCCTTCTGGGAGGTCCTCGAGTCATTGCAGACATGCTCTCAAAGGGGATGAGAGATCCCTGGGTTTTTTTTTTCTTCCACTTCTTCCTGACTGATGAAATAGTGGCTTACTCCATGATGTACACCAGTTATGAGGTGCTATCTAGCCAAAGGCCCAGGCAGTGAGCCCAAATAATCACGAGCTATAAACACTGAGCCCCAACAAGTCTTTTCTCTTTATAAGTTAATTGTCTCAAGTATTTCATTATAGCAGTTGTAACCTAATAATGCTCTTTACTCAAAAGACAAGCCTAATAAGAATAGATGGATCAGAGTGAAGAGGAAGAAGAAAGAATTCTAATTAAAGAGGGCCACATTTACAGACCTCTGCAGTCAAGGTGAAGAGATAAGAGAAAGCAGAGTACAGGAGAGAAGGAAGTACCAACGCCAGCACAGGACAGGGCCAATGAAGAGTTAACCAGGATGTTGTCCATGGTGCCCTGAGGGGTCAGCTCAGGGGAGCCCAGGAAGGCGGGACAGTCCTCAAAATGATGGAGACTTTGTCACTATCTAGATAAAAGACAAGAAAGTATAAAAGACAGAAGTAAAACCTGGATCTTACAGAAAGTCTAGGAACACTGAGCTCTGAGCACAGTGCTCTGTGAAGGACCCCAGCCTGGGGTGGAGAAACTTCAACCTAACACTTTTGATTCATGAAGGAGCCTGACAAGTGACCACAGACACAAACCATCAGAGAGACCAAATGTGAACAATTACCCTTTATCTCTTTGGTAGGACACAAGTCTCAGCAAGATTTAAAACAACAGCATAACCCAATGCTATGCAGTGAAGAACAACACCCAAGTAGAAAGGTGAGTAACACCCAGTGCTGGGGCAGTGGTTACACTTCAGCCTCATCACCAGGCCAACATGATGGCCTAGGACTTCAATGATTATTTTCACCATCCTCAGCAGACATCTCATAGCACTGTGTGGTTTGAATTAGCCAGACATTTTGAAAAAGATTATGAATGGCACAGGGACACAATAGGACTCTGTCCCAATAACTCCATCACAAATTGAAAATGTTCTAAATTTAAAATATAGTTAAGGCAAGGCCTAGCAGTAAACACCTGCAATTCATGTATATATGTGTATATATAATCTATATATGTATATATATACACATCATATGCATATATGTATACATATATTATATTGTATACACACATAGTAGTAGAGTACTCGCCTAGCATATAAAAGACCATAATAGTATATGGGGGAGCACTGTATTGAATACCTCTCACTTACTTCACTCAGTCACACAGCACAGAGCCCAGTGAACTCTCTTGTGTTCGCAAGGTTCATTGGGAGCCGCCATCACAGTCTCAGCTCACCATCACAAAAGACACATATCTCTAGCCATGAAGAGCTCAAACTTGAAGGTATAATTCTACTGAATATGTATTGCCTCCACCCCTTCGTAAGGTCAATTATGACATCCAATAACGGTGAGGCTGGGCAATCTGTATTCTTTTACCTTATGATGATAACTGTGCACTCATTTGCATTAAGGAAATGCTGAGTTTGCTCCAAATAAGATAAACTGGAAGCATTACACCAAATGCACCCCGAAGGCTTCCACTGAACCCAGGTGGGGAATGCCTCCCAGACCCCAGCAAGAGCATCGGGCTTTCTCTGGTCCAGGGCTGATGCTGTGGGTGCATCAGCTCCAACAGCTCCATATCACCAAGCTTTACCCTCAGCCCTTAGAGGCTCACTTCTTCTCTCTCCCAAGAGTCTGCAGAGCTAGCCAGCAGCGGGCCACCTGAACAGCTGTGCGTACACACACACAAACACACACACACACACACACACACACGCACACGCACACGCACACGCACACGCACATGCACACGCACACGCACAGACCCCACAGAGGACGATACCACAGACACTAACTGCTCTGAGAGCTTCTGTAGGAGTGAAGGGGATGGGGAAATAGGCAGAGAACATGCATGGCTAGCAACTGAGGATGCCTGTGTGTGACAGAGACTTAAGGACAACTAGGCATCAGACTGCCTAGCATTGAAGGCATCATCACTTGTACAGAGCAGAGTCCATCCCTGCCTGCATCCTGAAGGGCTCTTCTAACTGATTTGCTTTTCTAGGTAACTCCAAATTAATTCCAAGCCAGGACCAGAGAAACAACCCACAGCTCATTTAGAAAGGGGGGCACCAAGGACCAGCTCATAGTCACGTGTTCTTCAGGAGCACTGAGTCCTGGACCCTCCTGTCTCTCACACTGGAGCAGGTCGTGGGGGAGTAGGCACTGGGAATCTCAAGCCAGCTATGGTTTTGAGAGAGAGGTAGCTGTGCCCATGTACTGAATCCATGGCCTCTGAGTGTGGAGGGCATACCTACCACCTTGAAAGGACTTACATACTTGTGTGTGCCTAATAGGGAGATGATGGTGGGTCATGGGTCCCGTCTGCTTGACTCTGCTGATCAGTAAAGGAAATGACACTGTACCACACTAACAGCCCTGCCTACTTTATGCCCTAGGATAGACACAGCATGGGTGGAGGGGAGAGAAGGAGGGAAGGAGGGAGGGAGGGAGGGAAGGAGGGAGGAGGGCGGCTACTTTCCAGGATGCGGAGCTGCCCACATGTCAAAGTCTCCTTTTGGTAGTATTTGTACTTGTGTTACATTACTTCTGCTACTATTGGGAGCAATTTCATCTTTAAAATACAGGTTGCGTTTCTCATATTTGAAGGTCTATAGCTGATGTCCTTCACATAACACTCAAAGCAAAACCCCAGAGCAGGAATGGTCAAAGGAATAACAGCCACATCCAAAGGAAGTACCAGGAAGGAGGAGTTAGAGCCAGAGAGAGCTAGCCAGGCCAGCGGGCAGCATGTGGTGTGTGTGTGTATGGGGGGGGGGGGTCAGGAACACTGAGAGGAAGAAGGCAGCAGCGAAGCTAAAGGGAGCAGAGCTGTGAAAGGAGCATGCCTCCTGGCTCCCCGCCCTCCTAAACTCTCCTGGAGGTAACTGACCGCACCGCATGGAGGACCAGAAACGTCTTGGTCTATTATGCCAATGCTACCATCCCCAGCATTCTGCCAGCACACTGCTACAGCCAAGGGAGTGTGGCCCTGGTGTTTCAGCCTGGGCGGAACAATTTCACAACTATGTCCTAAAGGTGGCAGAAGGGCGGGCGTCCACAGGTCAGTATGAACCTCACCTCTGTTTTTGAGAGATTAAAAACATCCATTTCTTTAACTGAAATGCAGCCATGGGCCTCGGGCCTTGGTAGGGAAATGCAATAAATCCTGACTGCAGAGCAGACTCTTTCCCAGGGTCAACAAACCCCACAGACCTCGTGGGCCCTGGAGGGACCAGCCAGCTTTGTCCCATGGCGACAACAGCAACAAGCACAATGCAGAGTGGAGCCACGCCCACTAGGTCTGTTCTAGCTGAGTGTTTCCCACCACCTCTTTACATTATATGGGTAATAAACACTCAAGGAAGGAAACAGAGAAAACATACAAAAGAGAAGACAGTAAAGAAAATACCCCTGTATGCAGCGATAAACAGTTAATATTTTGTCATGTTCCCATGCCAACCTTTTTTTGGCCTGTGTTTGTATATGGTGTGCATGCATGTATAAATGTGGTTGTATATGGTGTGCATGCATGTATAAATGTGTTTGTATATGGTGTGCATGCATGTATAAATAAATGTAAGCTCCTGTGTGTGGGCACAGGTGGGATGGAACACAGGGTGGGGAGCAGTTATGTTTGGCATCTCCATCAGTTGCTTTTCATTTTATTGAGGCAGGGTCCGTCCCTGGACCCAGAGCTTGCCCTCTCTAACTAGTCTACCTAGCTGGTTCATCCTGGGGATCCCCTGTGTCCATCCTCCAAGTGCTAGCATTGCAGGGGACTGCCACACCTACTAGCTTTTACGTGGGTTCTGGGGCTCTGAACTCTGATCCTAACACTCACTCAGCAAGCGTTGTTTCTACTGAGCCATACCCACAGTCCCTCCCATCCATCTTTTACATATCTCTATATGTTGATCACAATTAGTAGGAATTACGTTATGTGCACCTAAAATAATGTAATGATTTGCCTAGCCAACTGAACACTCTTTGAAAACACGGTTTTCATGGCTGTGGCATCTGGAAATAGCATTTTATAATCACCCTGCTACTGTGGTATTTCAAGTTGCATGCAATTTTTCAACCATGATAAATAAAGCAATTGAATATCTTATTATAAAAGTTTTATTGTGGTCTCTGATTTCATATGAACTCTTAGCGGGTGATGGGAGCAAAGGGCACAAACATTTACTTTTCAGAAGGTTATACCCATCAACCTTCCCTCCAGTTGTCTGGAAGTGCGTTTTTCCTTCAACGCATATCCATACTGAGAGTGGATATTTAAGTTTCCGTACCAGTGTGTGGACCTTTCAAAGCCCTGCCCTGCAAAAGAATGTTTTGAATCTGCCTTTCTACGATCATTTGTGAGGTTCGGTGTTTGTGTTTGCTTGCCTTCCGTTTTTTCTTCAGCAGCTTGCTGACTGGAGACTATCTGGACCCTTTCCATTTGATGTTAATGTTTCCTTATTGATTTATGACTGCTTTTAGTATAATAAGGATGGATTGGCAGGTGGATAGCGTGTGTCCGGATTTGCCAATTCTGTTGATGGTGTTTGACACACGGAGCACACTAATGGATGTGTGGTCAATCGTATCAATCTTTCCCATACGATGCCCCCCATTGCTGGGGCGGTGTCATTGTCCTTCGGCATGGGATCAACCCCAGCTCCAATGCTTGCTGTCAGTGTCTCAATTTCCTAGATTGACTATGGAGGATAATGAGAGCGCATTTAATACAGAGAGGCGCGATACAGCAGGCAGTCTCTGGGATACTCCCAATGGCTCAGCCTTCTGATATTCACATGTCACCCAGTTCCAGTCGGGGAGTACTAGAGTCATCATGGAATAAGCTTAGAAGCAGATACTCCCTGGAGGCAGCTAAAGATGAAACAGAAATACTCTAAGAAGTTGGGCCAAGATCCCTGACCTGTGGAGGGGGTAAGTAGGAGCAAATTGCAAAGATGTAGATGCACGAAAATGTCATGATTAAGCCCATCACTCTGTATTTTGTCTTCCCCAACCCACAGAAACTGTGAAGAAGCCAGCATTTGTTGTAGGTGGGTAAGTTTACGGGCCATTTGTTATACAGCAGGAGAGAGAGAATGCATTATGCAGAGGTGCCTGCTTAGTGGTTCAATTTGATGATGGCTTATCATATAACTTCTCAATGAGGTTATTGGAACATTAAATGCTTTTTCAACTTATGAGGGTTTGGGGACATAACCCCATTGTAAGTCGGAGAACATCTACACATGGATGGATGCAACAATAGCTATGGTTGATTACAACAAAGCAAAACTAAAGGTCAGTGGCTTGTCACTCTGTCCATGAAAAAAAAAAAAACATGTAATCCTTTTCCACCTCTCAAACCGGGCTTGATTGTGGGACTCGCTTTGGCCAATAGAACAGTACCAAAGATCATGCAGAAGCCTGCACACAGGAACTCACCACCACACAACTGTGTCACTAGCATGGGAAGGAATCAGAAACAAGCCTGCGGGATGAGACTCTATGACCAACAATCCCTGTTGCACCCCAACTTCCAGCTGACCACCTGTCAGTCATAGGAGGAGACCCTTGGCTGCAGGCCTAGCAGCTTATGAAGGGCCTAGGCAAAGAAACGCCCATTCACGCCCACACTAATTTTTCATGCTGTGTCCCCATGAGTGTGCGCTAGGCCAAGCCACCAAGCTCTAGCCTGGTGTGTTTCACAGAATTTAGTATCTGGTATAGCTACCACTGTTTCTGTTCCTGTGACGGACGTGGGAACAGTTCAGTGGCCAAGACTGTTTCTTAATAGTATGCTCCAGGTTGCTCTTGCTGACTCAGCCACTGGAAGGTCATTTCAGTAAATGACAGTAGGTGACAATCTAACCTACCGTTCCATTCTCTTTCTCCATAAAACCTGAGACTTTGTTTCAGGGTGTCACTTTCTATCAACACAAAAGCTAATCTTGGCCCAACCCCATGACAACTGTTTTCATTTTGTCCAGAATAATGTTACCTGATCTCCCACTAGGGTACCCAGAGAAATGTTCACAATTACCTACATGTAGGAACAATGAGGTTGTCAATGAAGGGCTTCAAAGAAGAAGGATGCAGCATCATCAATGGCTAGATGGACAGACAGTCAATTTAACCAAAGGGATGACTCCATGGCCATGGTTTGCCTCTAATCAAAACCGAACCTGTCCCAAGTCTCCAAGTCAGTTAGCAGCTAAATTCCCCAAGTGTAACCCTAGGTGAGGTAGAGAGGTGGGGGAGACACAATGAAGATATAGTGTCACTCTCTACAGCCTCTGTGTGAAAGATCACTATAGGCAAAAACCTCAGAAGAACCTCGTACAGCTCAACATGAACTAAATGACTAAGACCCAAACAACAGACAACATGGCCCAAGTTACAGACACTGCTGGCCAATCACAGAAGATTCCATGAGGGAAAGAATTTGGAAGAAACATTCGGAAGAATAAGGCTCAGCAAAGAGTAGTGGGTTCAGGAGCAGGAAGCAGGAGCCAGTCCTGGGGGACAATCAATTTTCTTTGCAGAGAAAGGAACCCCCCCTTTTTTTTATAAGCCCTCAGCATACCTAGGGTGATGTTGCCCTATCGATTGGGGTAGGTCTTTACTCACTCTTCTAGGAAACTGTCACATACACATCCACAAATAGTCTTACCAGCCACTGGGATTACCCTTAGCCTGGGCAAGTCAACGCATAACATCATCCATTATAGAACCTTAGGTCCCACCGAAAAGGAGTGATTCTAAGCATGTGCAAACCCTAATCCAGTTCCTCTAATTCTTCCACCCAACTTGAAGCTTCTAATCCCTCCCAGAAGTGATACACCTGCTCTTATGATTCCTTCCCTGTCCTTCCCATTCCCAGCACAATGTCAAACAACCAGAGCTATGAGCACACTTTAATACAAACATTGTAAAACAAGCTTCTCCACAGAGGGTGGTACACCATTGAATACAACCTTTTTCTGGATCATACTTGACTCTTCAAGAAAACATCCTTATTTGATAGAGTCATAGTTTGCTTTATTTTGATTTGTTCTTCATAGACCCCATGCTATTTTTCTCAGGTTTCTCTTCCCCAAGGGAAGGAGATGCAGCTGGACACACAGCTTGTTCAGAGCTGACAAGTATTGACTCCATGGGCAATCCTGCTCTACTCTCCCACTATCTCAGGAGCAGAGTTAGACGACTACAATATCCAGTGTGGGTGCCTTTCGCCTGGACAGCTGCAGGGGATATGGGCTGATTCTGTTCCAATATATTCAGTAGACCCACCAAGGAACTATAAATGCTACCATGGCCCACAAAAGCACCTCTCTAAGCCTTCCGGACCCAGTCCCTCTGGTCAACCCAAACTTTTCCTAAGAATAGTCTCACAACAGAATGAGATGGCATAGGAGAGGATAAGAATCTGGCCATAGACTGTGGTAGTGTGCAGTGCCACAAAATTTCTAGTGTGACATGGGTGGGTGGGGGCAACATGACTATCATCTTGCTCTGGGGATGGATTCTCTCCTCTAAGAGCTGAAGTGAACTGGGCTGGTTCTACCAGCTTATAAAATACCTTTCATCATCACCATGAGTACATGCTATCTTTGAATCATATTAGAAGCTTGACAGTTTGCTGTGCATGGATTATTTCAACAGCTAAATAGCTTTGACCTCTCAACTGACCCCCAACCACACTAGCATTCAGTAAAGCTAAGTGTCTTATAGGTGACCTAAAGCCAGGAGGGAGTAAAGCCAGAGTTTGCACAGGGCCTTGGCCTGCAGCCCAGGGTCACCACCCATGCTCTGTGTGAGGAATCCAACTTGTGCACAGGACTCTCTGTCAACACAATTCACAATTCAATCATGGTTTTATTTGGTAGGTCAGATCTTTTTGTGACAAAAACCTCTCCCTGCAAGCTATGTTGATATTGTTATGCCTTATTAAGAGATAAGAAGGGAGCCGGGTGTCGTGGCGCACACCTTTAATCCCAGCACTCAGGAGGCAGAGGCACATGGATCTCTATGAATTTGAGGCCAGCCTGGTCTACAAAGCAAGTTCCAGGACAGCCAAGGCTACACAGAGAAATCCTGTCTTGAAAAACCAAACACACACACACACACACACACACACACACACACACACACACAAGTAGAGAGAGAGAGAGACAGAGAGAGAGAGAGAGAGAAGGAGAGGGGGGAGGGGGAGGGAGGGAGGGAGGGAAAGAAGAAGGGATCCATTTTTATCTTCTATGCCAATATAAAACACCTGATGACAACATTTCAGACTCAACACTCAAACTCTAAAATATGAAACAATACACATGTCAGACATCATTCCTAAGCAGTTGTTTGGCCAGGGACAGCCCACTGGAACATTTCAGAAATCTAGCGGGTACAAACAGATGGAGACCAACTTCCAACTGAAAAACCACTGACCCTAGCTCACCACCATAAAGGAAAATAATATGCAGGTTACTCTTCCTACTTCCCCAATTAATAAGTGCTTGCTGGCAAAGGTCACCTGCAGGTCAATCTTCTACGAACTGTAAACTGACAAGAAAGTCTGCTACCCAGCTTTATATTTGCTTTGGATCTCCTGTGGCACTCTTTAATGGGTAACTTGTCAAGTTACAACTCTCTCCGGCGCCTTGCTCTGAAGCACTTCTTTCCTGCAGATGGTATAGTCTCAAGACAGTAACTGGGGCGTCAACACCAGACTGACAGCAAGAAATCTCTGTCGCCCCATCTCCTCGGGTGTTGGACACGCCTGTTGTTCTCTGTCACCCCATCTCCTCGGGTGTTGGACACGCCTGTTGTTCTCTGTCACCCCATCTCCTCGGGTGTTGGACATGCCTGATGTTCTCTGTCACCCCATCCCCTCAGGTGTTGGACATGCCTGTTGTTCTCTGTCACCCCATCTCCTCGGGTGTTGGACATGCCTGATGTTCTCTGTCACCCCATCCCCTCAGGTGTTGGACACGCCTGTTGTTCTCTGTCACCCCATTTCCTCGGGTGTTGGACACGCCTGTTGCAATGCCCTGGAACTGTGTCACCTTGCTCTGTGTGGTCACTTTGATCGGCATGCCGTCACAGAGAATTTTTCTGACTGTCCTTTACTTCCCTTCATTTCCTAAAGGCCAAGTTCATTTAAATCTTCTGTCATAAAACCTTTTCAGCCAGATATAATTGCTTAGAATGTGCTCTGAAACAATGTCGGTATCATTACTGGTAAGTAAGGAAATGTGAGCTGGTTCAAAATTAAAGGTGTTTATTTATTAAATTTGTTCTTTGACAATTTCATACATGTATATAGTGCTTTCTGATTACAGTCTCCTCTCACCTTATCTCCCCCCTCCCACCTCTCCAGCCACCCCGACCCCCACCCCCAACCATTCCCACATCCCGTCATTTTGTAACAGGGACCTTCTGTGTGAACATGGGTTTGGAACAATCCATCGGAGCCTGGAAATGCCCATGTGCCCTCTCCTCAGCCTGGACTGTTCTTTCTGTCTCTATCTCTGCACATGAGAGGCTCTGAGTGCTCTCAACACCTCACAGGAGTAGCATCTTGTAATTTTCATCCTTTGTGATTGGCTTATTTCACTCAGCCCAATGTCCTCAAGATTCATCCATGTCATCCTGTGTCACAAGCCCTTTCTCTTTATAGCTGAATAATATTCTATTACACAAAGACAGTACATTTCACTCCCATAAGCACTTCAGGCAGCTGGGGGTAATGCTGCCGTGAAGACAGGTGAACATCTCCAGTCCCTGCTCCAGCTCTTTCCTGCAGAAACTGAGAAGGCAGACTGCCAAAGCATGCTGTTGTTGTCTGATCCTCATGAAGAGCCACCAACCTATTCTTTATCTGATGTTTTAAGGATAAGATTGGATTCTTCAAGAGGAAATGTGATGATGAGTAATTAATGTACTTGGAGCCGCCAGGAGTTCTGACATGTTGGTGACAAAGCAGCCCCTCAGTGGGTATGACCCCTGCAGTCCCAAGTGTATGTGAACCAGGCAGACAAGATGCTGAAACTTCCATAGTCAAACAGGCACCCCAATCCTAGGAATCCTCACATTGTAACAGAAACATGTCTAAAATGCATGCCTTCTGGTCCTGTTGAAGTGTTTTTCAGCACAATGAAGAGTAGGAAATTCTGGTAATAAGTGATTACTTGGCTCTCTATTCCCCTTCTCCCTCCTGAAATCACAGAGGTAACAGATTGACAAGGCCAAAGCAACAAAGAAATCATGAGCCGGGGAGTCCAGCTCCTTATGGATGTGTAAACAAGGATACAGTATCTGGGATGGCTGGTGCAGGTAGAGGAGGCATTGAGGAGGCTCAGCTCAACCCCCCTGAAGAATAGGAGGTTATACATTAGACCCATCGGGTCTCCGGAAGGCAGGCTGCAGAGATGCCCCTGCCATCCTATGAATACACATGACCATATCCTGTTCTAACAAGATTCAACCAGGGAAGTGTGAGGTCCAGGACTGATATAAGGGCTGGGCACAAGAAATCTTCCTCAAGTCTTGAGGAGTCTATTTAAGGGATTACCCTTAAACTCGGTAAGTGACCACAAAACCATACAATTCACTAAAACCACCAAGCTGTGCATTTACAATAGGATAACAGTGAGATTTACAGATTATAACTCATCAAGAGAAAGGCAAAGATATGACAGAACTCAAACCAACTAGCAAGGTTTAGAGGCTGCCCTGGTTAAATGTGAGTCAAGACCAAGATACGACCAGTTTAAGTTTCAAAAGGAATGGCAACTACCTGACACAGAATTTACACTTAGGCACACAATCAAAATAATTGAAAACATGGACTCAAAGGTCTGTACACCTACATTCTCTAAAGCACTATTTGTAGCTGGAGTTTTCCTGTGTCCTGGCCTGCCAGCAGTCAGGACAAATCTCTCCCACTAGCGTCCCCCAAGTAAACACACAGAGACTTATATTACTTATAAACTGTATGGCCGTGGCAGGCTTCTTGCTATCTAGTTCTTATATCTTAAATTAACCCATTTCTATAAATCTTTACCTAGCCATGTGGCTCGTGGCTTACCAGTAACTTTACATCTTGCTTCTCATGGCAGTGGCTGGAAGCTCTCCTGACTCAGCCTTCCTGTTCCCAGAATTCTCCTCTCTCTTTGTCCTGCCTATACTTCCTGCCTGGCTACTGGCCAATCAGCACCCTATTTATTAACCAATCAGAGCAACACATTCACAGCATACAAAAAGACATCCCCAGCAAGTATTCACTATAGCTGAAAGGCGGGAACAACCCAAGCAGCCATCAGTGGTTGAGTGCATAAGCAAGCTAGTATACAAACACAAAGAATATAATTTGGCCTTAACCAAGAAAGACAGTCTGACACATTACACATCAATGAACCCCGAGGGCTGTCTCAGTCCAGTTTCTGCTGCTGTAACGATAACCCGAGACTAGGTAATTTACAAAGGAGGTTTGTCCTATAGTTTGGGAGCCTGGAAAGTCCAAGAACACTGATTGCATTGGCCTGTGGTTAAGGACTTTGACTACGTTATCCCACTGAAGCATGTGGAAGGGCAAGAGAGCAATAGACAGTGCAGGCAGCGGAAGGCCAAATTC
>CABHPQ010148594.1:5916-50573 GCA_902168405.1 Peromyscus aztecus | reverse complement strand
GTGTAGATGAGTTTGAATCATGGTTCAGGCATTTTGCTTTATTTTATTCTGAGAAGGGGTTACTTTGTGTAGCCTTGGCTTTCCTGGAACTCTCTCTATAGACCAGGCTGGCCTCGAACTCAGAGATCAGGTTCAGGCATTTCTATGCATTTAGGATTTTGGCAAACTAATGTTCTGAGACAGTCTAATCTTTGAAATGAAATTAAGTCTTGAAGATTGCATATGAACAAGCAGGGGCAATGCTTAGTATATGGTACATACGTTCTTAGAAAATAAGTATTACTATAAATACTATATAGTTTTAGTATTATTGGTCATGACACTGTAGATACTATTAAATAGAAATATTGTGCATTATTTATGTTTGTAAGTATACGTGCTAAATGGAGCTCAATGACATAGAGATGGGAAGGATTTGCTGAACATACAGCGCATTGCTTGCATGGCAGGTTGGTTTGTCCCTTGCTCCATTATTGTAGTGCTTACAGGATGCTTAGTAAATAGATACTCCCTGATGAGGCTGCATATTTGCTGCTCAGCTGGAACATTTGAGTCTGAATCATTTGACTGACCTCTGAGTTCTTCCCTGCTTCTTTTTGAGAGAAGAACAATATGTGTTGCTTTTTATCATTGTCACAAAGTTTGTAGAAACTTGGCTGATTGTTGTGTAGAGTTTCTGTTTGAGGCAGATGATTTTTTTTCATTAGGAAGTCATTAAGACTTATTACTATTATTAACTGAAGCTTTGGTTCTTTAAATAAAGTTAAAATAACAGAGCAGTGTTCATTGAAGCCTTCTCATGTACTTGAAATTGGCCTATATTCTCACTGTATTTTTTTCAAAGTCCCGAATCTTCTTCAAGGCAGGTCCTACTCATAAGAAGAAGCTAAAGAATAGAATTTAAACATGAAACTCATTGCGTTATTTTTAAAAACGTGAAAAATGTCAATTTCCTTCTTTCCTGAAGTCTCTTCCTTTCCAACCTTGTATAGTAGTAATTCATGTTACTCCTTGGTACCGTGGAAAACACAAATGTATTCTGGTCATATCCGTGTTACACCGAGTGTTATGACATGAAAGTCAAGTGTTTCAGGAAACTGAAAGCCCCACAGATGTGAAAGATGCTATATATAGTTTGTGTCCTTTAGCGTCCAACAGGTTCTAAGGGTATTGCCATACTGCCATGCCATGACACTCCTGAAGGACATTAAGAAACATTTGTGGAAAGGAATAAGAAAAGAGTTTTCCTTCCTGAAGAAAAAAATGCAGTGAACTTTCAATGTCAAATACACGTTACATTTACAGAGGTCACTACTGAAGTGTGATTTCGAATGTCTGTGCCATGTTTTAGGTAATAATAACACTTCTTTAGCAGAAAATAACTCAATTAGAAAATACTCAGCACCTTGAGCCCACTTCACTTTATACCTTCATATACAGTGAGGTTTGTGCTGTGATAAATTTAGATAGTGAGCCATGAAGTTTCTTATGAAAATAAGTTTCTTTCCAGTACTGGCAATGAGACCAACGGAAAAGTAGATGGAGTAACAAGAATGTGGATTTTGGTTCAACTTATTTGTGTGCATTTTTAGAAATTAGAAAGTTGAATTTACAATGGTTTCTATCTAATGATAAGTTAATTCAGCATATTGTTTTATATGATCAAAGTTATTTCCATGGTCTTTGAAATTTTTAAAGAAATATGTCTGTAGCTATATGTTAAAATTATTAAAAGTCACATGTAGTAAAGGCAAAATGAAATGAATTATGTACTCAATAAAATGTTTTATATCTCTGAGAATAAAAATAGAGAGATTTTAAAATTAGGATTTATTTAAGAGATAATTTTAGATGATGCCTTTTTTGACCATATTCCCTTTTCCCATGATTGGATTTTCAATTTCATGACTTCAAATTACAAGTAACCACATTCAATGAAATTTGGAAAGCTCACTTCAGTTGGAGGGAAGCAGACTGGCTGTTGCTCAAAGCAGGCTTCATTTTTCCCATGCTGTGCTTTTAAGTCTCCTTGTTTGCCTAGCTCCTCGGAACGATTTGCCTGTGCCTTCCTCTTACCATGCCATCCCTGATTTCAAGTGGAGCGATGGTGCCCTAAGCAAAGAGGGTTTTGTATGAAATGTGAATGTAAAAAGTAGCAATTTTGGGCACAGATGAGTTAGGATAATAAGGCTGCTTTTCCCTACCCCACTGATATTCCTTGCTCATGTTACTTTATAAGCTGTATGGGGGTTTTGAGCTTTGTCAGATATTCTGGTTTGAAGAACCACGAGCTTTGAATTTCATTTTCAAAGAATATTGAATTGGACAAAGTGAAAAATATCTTTTCTTTTTCCCTCCACTAGTTCTAAGGGGAACACCTGGCAAACATCATCAGTGGTCTGTATTAATGGATTTCAACTGGGGAGGAATGACTCTCCTTAAACCACAAGAATGTAGGATTCCACTAGGAAGGCTCAGTCTCTGTTCAAGAGACGGTGTTTGCTGTTGAGAGTTGTCTGTGTTCCATTTGTTACATCTCATTCTGCTTTTCTTTAGGGTTGAAAATAGGCTTGGTCCATAGAACCTTTCACTGAAATAACTATTCAGATATTTTAATTCTCCACCTCTTTTCAAACGTTGGAGAGAAAATGAAATTCTTTGAAGAGTTTGGTTGCTGGTTCAGACTGGATTCACCTTTTTAGAAAATTTGCTTGAATATAACTGGTCTGTTCTTCTACTTGAATATGTCAACTGCAAAGAGAAAAGTGCATTTTAAAGGAATATTTTAGATATATAAAATATATTTTGTTGAAGTCTTTTTGACATCCATTCTAATTTCTTTTGAAATGAAATGTCTGCCATTAACATTTTCTGAGCATGATGTGTCTCTTAGTTCAAATGTCAAATATGGAAATAGATACAGACCTCAGAGTATCAATGGTAATGGAATGATGTTTCACAAATAACATAAATTTTATGGACATTGATCAAGTTGCCATCTTCAAATTATACTTTATATAATTTATTAAAAATACAGGGTGTGGCTCAATTTCAATTGAAAATATAGGTATATGCTTTGACTTTTAATTTTAGAAAGTAAGCTGGGAAAATTTAAAAATAGTTTAATGACGAGGGATGAAGCAAGCATTTGGGATGGTTATTTTGGATGAAGAGTACCTGCTAAGTCATTATGCATGCAGTGACTGTAGTTAAATATGGTGTCTCTGTTGCACAGGAAAAGTTGGGCCTATCTGAGCTTTCCAGTCAACCATGTTGAACAAAGTCAGATGTACTCCTTGCCACTTCCAGGTCCCAGATCACTTGTATTGAAGGAAGAAAATGTAGCAGTGTTATGTAACCAAATTCTCTAGATCTGGAAGCTTTGTTGTACCTTAGAAACTGGTAAAGACTAAGGGGTGGGCACAAACATTTACAGCAAGGATATAATACAAAGAGATGAGTCACTTCAGTAATGTCTTTCAGCCAAAGAATGAAGACATTTCATGGGTTTACTGTATGCATTTTTTGTTACTTGAAGCCACACAAAGGCACTTTTTAATGCTCTTTCAATTTTTCAGTTCTAGGCTCTACAAGCCAGTGACCTTAATTGAGGCCACAGGTGTTACTTGAGATACACATTTTATTGCTGTGCCACTGGTGATCTCTTCCTTCAACAACACTGTCTGTAGAAGCTCATGGACATACTTACATGCAATCCTGAATTCCATTCATGTTGAACATTAACTTTCCCAGACAGACACAGTCTAGAAGTGAATCACTGTTGCTCCAGGTGATTGGACACATGAAAGACAAGGTAGACATAACCTGACAGAAATATCAAGTTCTGGTATTATTTTCTTCTGTATAAAGAAAGAAACTATAAATTCTTATATTATAGCTACCTGTTCCATTAACTTGTAATAAACTTTTAGGAAAAAACACACTTGCACTGAAAATGAAAAGACATTCATTTTTAGAAAGAAGAGAAAGAAATACACTAGCATGTAACATAGGAAGGATTTAAGTTGGCAATATGGAAATCTGGATACTGAGTAGGATAGGCTCTAACCTTTTGGTCATATTTTTATTTCTATAAGAAAATAATTCTTCAGCCCTTTCTATTTATTCATTTAGTGTGCATGGCTTAGTAGTTTATTTGTGAATGTGCATGTGTGTGAACACTTTTGCACATGTGCAGAAGACAGAGATTGAAAATCAAGGTGTCTTTCTCTGTTGCTTTCTACCATATTTTTTGAGACAAGGTCTCTCACTAAACCTGGAACTCAGTGATTAGCTAGAATGTCTGGCCAGCAAACTCCAGGGACCTGCCTATTCTGGGTTACAGACAGGAATCACTACACTCAGTTTCTACCAAGACCCTGGCCAGGGAACTTAGGTCTTTGTGCATGTGTCACATCCTTGACTGACTGATCCTTCATCTCCTCTGGAAATGATCACTTGTTTTAGAGATGTTATTTTCCCTTACCACTGTTTAAACTGAGAAAAGGAGTCAACTGGAGTCAAAATTATGGGACAGTTAGCACTTTCTAGGTCACCTTGAGGACAGAAGCCTGTTAGCATTATTTGGACTCAGTTATAGTTTATTGCAGTCTTAAGGATTTCCACTTTCATTTATGTGGTAAGAAGTGATGAAAGGAGAGTATAAGTTGTTTTTTTTTAACAGTTGATTACTGTGAACTGTTTTCTAGTTGTTCACACTATGCCATTTGTTACTGATTTGGTGAAGCCTATTGATCATTATTGTTTAATCTGATTTCTAAGTAGCTCATAACTGAAATGTTATTTTTATTTTCCCCATCTGTCACCTCTCCCTCTTTCCCCTCCTTCCACTGTCCCCCTTCTCCTTCCTCCTTCTTTCCCTTCTCCCATCTTACTCCTCTTCATTCTGCCCGTTCCTCTTCCTCATCGTCGTCTCTTGTTCTTTCTTTTCTTTGTGGTTCTGGAGTCAAGTTTATGGACTCACACATAGTAAGCAAGTACCCAACTCCTCAGCTAACTCTTGTTTTGTTTTCAGTGTGTGTGTATTGCAAACACGTTGTGGGTATACCTGCCTATGTATGCATATGCATATATGGGAACCACAGGGCAACATTGAATGTCTCCTGTATCACCCTTGACTTTTTTTTTTTTTTTGAGACAGGATTCCTCACTGAACCTATAGCATGCCCGCTGGCTTGACTGGCTGGCCGTTGAGCCTCCAGGATTTACCTGTCTCTTCCTCCCAGTGTTGGAATCATAGGCACACACTGCCATGCTGTTTTTTTTTTTTTTAATTGGGTTCTGAGTGTATAAACTCAGTTCCTAATGCTCATGCAGCAACCTTTTTACTGACTGAGCCATCTCCCCAATTCTCTAGCACATCTTTTCTTCTTGAGTGAAGTCTTGCTGCCATGGAACATCCATAATATTCTAAGGTAGTATCATTATAATGATTTATTCATTATACAAACCAAATAATGAAACCATTCACATTAGAAATAAAGAATTGATTTATAGGCATAAGAACTATAGTGTTAAAGATGTTTTAGACTATGAAAAAGAGAATTACCTACAGAAAAACAATGATGTTATGAGGTTTGCAGGCAAATGGATGGATCTAGAAAAAATCCTCCTGAGTGAGGTAACCCAGACTCAGAAAGACAAACATGGTATGTACTCACTCAGAGGAGGATACTAGATGTAAAGCAGGGACATTATATAATAAGCTTCTTCATGGTGTTGTCTTTTATCTGTAGTTGTTTGATAATCACATTTTATTTTTGCCTTTCATTGTTCAAACCACGTTTTGCCCAGTGAGTGCTTATTATAAATATACGTCTTTATGAATGGCCATGCATTTTGAGGTCACCAAGAATAAGAGGCAATTTAGTCTTTGGCACTTCATCTGTACTGACACCTGATAACTTAGGAAGACTGATGAATCAAAGATAAAACAATCCAACATTAGAATTAAATGCTCTTTGATGTGAAAATGAATCACTGAGAAATGCTCCAGGCTTGTCAGAGTATCTGAAAAGGGGAGAAAGGATATAGAGGGTAGAGTGAGGAATTTGCCTTAATAAGTCCTTGTAGAAAAAGTAAGCCTCAAGCTGGAGTTAGAAGGCTGTTACAGTTCGTCTATTTGTCTTGGAGGCTGCATAAGGTCAACTTGCATCACAGATGGAATAGAAATAGTGTGAGCTGTGGTTAGAGAACTGGGGTTTGTAGTGATAATGTGGACTAATTTAAGCAATGCATCTGGGAGCTAATCTGAGCCACATATGAAAATATAACCACATGGCCTTATGATATCATCAGTTTGGCTTGTCACAACCTACTTGTAATATAAATTAAGACAAAAATGGCTTGGACTGACTGACCTCTATAATCTCATGAAAGAGTTCTAGTTGCTATCAGTTATTTCTTTAGACTGAGCTTTGCTCAGTTCCAGAATAAGTCAGAGCTTCTGGAAACTGGAGAGTAGAAAAGGACTGGCTACTTTTGGGTGATAAGATAAGGTGGTTCTGAACTCTAAGCCTAGATTTGAACTAGATTTCTTGGGTAATCACTTTTTGTACCCTCTTTATTCTAGTGGAAGAATGTTGAAGGACCATTCATTCATTCAACATCTAATAGTTGCTTAGAAGTTCCTTTGAATTCATTAAATGCTTATGAGCAAAATAAAGCTCATCTTCATAATTGCAATGGAAACCCCACTCTGCAGAGCTAAAGATGTGAAATCTGAGGCAATGGACATTAGAAAAACTGCATCATGTTTGTGGAGGGCTACCAACACCTATTGCTAGGGATGACTACACTTAATTCTATTTCCTTCATTTATTACTATATATTCCTTTGTGATGTGTGTACTTTATTGTCTCTTTGTTTTTCAGTTTCCAGGTGAGAAAAAATGAGATTGAGATAGAATATGTATTACCTAAGTTCACACAGCTAGTAAAGGGACTTAAAAATTAAATTTACTGGCTTCAGAATATACCCTAAATAGGGACAGCCAAAACTAGTTGTGTGTCTTGAGGGGCCCACCACAAAGTTTTTTGTTGTTGTTTTGGTTTTGAGTGTGTGTGTGTTTAGTGTAATATATGCATGTATGTGTGGTATATGCACATTTGTGTGGTGTGTGTGGTATAGGTATATGTGTATGTGATATAGGTATGTGTGGTCTATGAATGTGCGTATGTGTACATGTGCACATGTGGGCCTGTGTGCATACATTCCAATGCAAATATGAAAGACAGAGAACAATGTGAGGTGCCCCTCTCAGCCTTATTCCTTTGAGACAGATTTCTCCTTGTAACTGAACCTTGGTTGGCATTAGTTGAGCCCCTATTCTGACTTGACCCCTACAATGTTAGAGTTGCAGACATGTGGCCTTCTCTGTTTTTTTTTTTTTTTTTTTTTTTTTTAATCAAGGCTCTGGGAGTCTGAATTCAGCACTCTTACCCACTCAGCCATCTCTCTAGCCTGCAACCCATCATGAGATACAAAAAACTAAGAATTTTACAAAGGGAAGTGAGTGTATGCTTAAAGTTGGCCATCAGCTCATCAGGTGTTTCCACCCACAGTCAGATTTGGGAAACTCTTGTAAAGACTTACATGTAATGATAGGAAAATGTATGAGTTGAGAAAAAAGCGTGAGCAGATAAAAGTGTAAGGAGGTATTGTGGTTTGGAGGGGTACTAGATAAGGTGTCTAAATCCACATCCTTCTCTGTGGTGTGATGTATAGTTAGGAAAGTGACAGTGCACGCAGGAGATTTCTCTTCCCATCCTTGTTTCTTTATAAAATGTTGGTGTAGTTTACTTAAATACAAACAGAACGATGAGCTGATGACTTACCAGTCTAGGAAAGAGCTGTGGCTTTAAAATATGTAAGAATTAGGCATTGTATTGTCTTCACTTGGTTTAATTAAAATATGTTCAAGGGAGAGAAGATAAAATTAACTTTACAGGGTAAAAAATTATATATATATATATATATCTTGACAAATATAAATACTGAATCACAATACAAATATAAATACTGAATCACAATACAAATATAAATACTGAATCACAATACAAATGTGCTTTATAAAATCGTTTATTTTTATTGATCCTGGAAATAGCTGATTGCTGACTCACAAGAGAAAGCTACAAAAGACCAGCTCTACGCATTTACTATTAATACTTCCAAGACCTTTCAGATCCCTTTGAACAACAGGCTTGCATAGCCCTTTGTTTGTAGAATGTCACATTTCTCTAAAGTGTGAAGAAAATTCCTAGTTGAGAGAAAAATGTTCATTTGAAAATTATTTCATCAGAAATGGTACCTGGTGTGTTCTTCTGGAGTCAGCTAATTCATAGATTTTTTTTTTTTTAAAAAAAGTTTTAGTAGATTGCCAGAAATTTGGATAGAGAAGCAAACCCCATGAATGTAATGCTTTTAGCTTAGGCAAAGTTAAGAGGGAAAATAGCATGTCGGACTCACACTCTATATAATTTAGTGAGCTGCAGCAGGAGCAAATTCTGTACCTACTCTTCTTCCTCATTATTTTTTCTTTCTAGTGTAGAATAAAAGGGTCATTACTTCATAGCAACTCCTGGGAATCAAGCTTATGTGTCATGACCACCATATTTGGGTATAATTGTTCTATAATTTGGGGTCTTAGAATGACAGATGTCATCAGAGTAAGGAATATGGTGATCTTCAGTGCCGTTCTGTGTCTCTGTTGTGGATTTGTTTGACAGGAGTGCTTGGGGAGGTGTCTTAGATGATAAGCGACTCAAGATTATTTCAAGAGTTATAGAGGCCACCGATTATGTTCAACATGAAAAAATAATATTGGAGCAGGAAATCGTACCCTTTTCAGACCCTTTTATCTTCTGTTTTAGATATTCATTTCAGGAAATTGTTATCCATTGCAGCTCTGTGGGTGGAAGTTACCAGGAAACAGATTTCATCTTCTCATAAGAAAATAAAACAGTTTGACAGTGGGACAGACTGCTGTCTCCGGAGAAATTAAAACAGCGTGTTTCCTCTTGATTGGAGACTCTCAGGGAAGAGACAGGTCCTAGGTTGGATGGGAGGAGATGAGGTCCTTTAGAGTCTCTGGTTTTAAAAATGTATGTTCTACAGCAAGTGATGTTGACAATACGGCAGGGGAAAAGACCGCGTATATACTCCCAATGGGAATAAAAATTATTGTAGCCTCTATAGATATCACCATAGAGGCTCCTCAAAACAACAACAGTAAACCCAAAACTAGAGCTACCATATAATCTAGCTATATCATTCCTCATTCTATCTCTGAAGGAAGTTAACTTAGCATACAGCAAAGATACCTGCACATCCATGTATGGATGCACCAGTCACAGTAACCAATTATGAACTCGGGTTAATATACATTAACAGATGACTAGATAGTGTAGTATGTATACACAGATGGTTATTCAGCCATAAAAATAAAATCATTTCGTCTGCAGGAAATTAGGTGGAACTGGAGATCATAATGTTAAGCAAAGTCAGACTCATAGAGAAAAATGCTATTTCTTTCATATATATGGAATCTAGATATTTTTTAATTATAGAAATGTATAACAGGGACAATTAAGGAAGAGGAATAAGAATCAGTGTGAGTGGAGGGGAGATAATAAGATAAGGGGGTACGTTATGAAAGTACATTGTTTGCATGTCACCATGAAAATGTTTTTTTAATTAATACATTTTTTATTCATTTTACATACCAATCACAGACCCCCCTCTCTTCCCTCCTCCTGCTACCCCCAGCTTTCCCCCCCAGAACCTCCCAATCCCGCCCTCTAAAAGGTAAGACCTCCCATGGGGAATTAGCAGAGTCTGGTACATTCCACTGAGGCAGGTCCAAGCCCACCCACCCCCTGTATCAATGCTGTGCAAGGTGTCCTCCCGTAAGTAATGGACTCCAAAAAGCCAGCTCAAGCACCAGGGATGGATCCCAGTCCTACTGCTGGGGGCCCCTTAAGCAGATCAAGGTACATAACTGTCTTGCTTATGCAGAGGGCCTAGTCCAGTCCCATGGAGGTTCCACAGCTGTTGGTCTAAAGTTCATGAGTTCCCAGTAGCTAGGTTTGGTTGTTTCTGTAAGTTTCTCCATCATAACCGTGATACCCCTTGCTCATATAATCCTTCTTCCCTCTCTTGGACTGGACTCCTGGAGCTTGGCCTGGTTCTCTGCATCTGCTTCCATCAGTTACTGAATGAAGGCTCAATGATGACAGCTAGGACATTCACCGATGTAATTACCAGGTTAAACCAGCTCAGGCACCCTCTCCACTATTGCTAGAAATCTAAGGTGGGATCATCCTTACGGATTCCTGGAAACTTCCCTAGCGCCAGGTTTCTGTCTAACCCCATGATGTCTCCCTCTATCAAGGTATCTCTTTCATTGCTATCCCACTCTGTCCCTGTTAGAGCTTGACCATCGTATTCCTTTATGTTCTTATCCCTTATCCCCTACCCTCTATTGCGCCTCCCTCACCCCTAGTTTACTCATAGAGAGCTCATCTACTTCCCCTTCCCAGGGCAATCGATCCCTGCATCCCTCTTAAAGTTCTCCTTGTTATCTGGCTTCTCTGGAGCTGTGGGTTGTAGTCTGTTTATCCCCTGCTTTACATCTCGTATCCGCAGATGAGTAAGTATATACCATGTTTGTCTTTCTGAGTCTGGGTTACCTCACTCAGGATGTTATTTTCTAGTTCCACCCATTTGCCTGCAAATTTCGTAATGTCATTGTTTTTTACTGCTGAGTAGTATTCCAAATCCTTTGCCTAGTTCAATCAAAACATGTTGATAAAAATAGAGCGTGGGAGGGAGCTTTAGATTCACAAGTGCACAGATTGTCAGGGGGACACAAGCTTATGGAAAAGAGTAGATCAAGAGTGATTTACTAAAAGGCAGTGTATTAATAGGTGGACTCCATTACCAGCTAGTGTGATGATGTATCTTTAACAGCTTTGCCATTTGTAATCAATTACTAGAAATCTGTTTTATAAAATGGTTAAATATATAAAGTTTATGCAATGTGCTTACCCTAGGTGTTTTAATCTGTCTAACATTAGAAACATTAAATATTCAATGATATGTAAATACCCAAAGAAATGCGTATAATCCATTATCATATGCACAAGCAATGGGGTATCATAGTAATTAAGATTAAAGTAATTGAGGGATATTTAATATGGGTAAAATATATTTAAGAATGATATTTGTTTAGCTATATACAGCCATTTGAATTTAAAATAAAATTGTTTATTTTGAAATTTTAGTATAATTACATCATTTCCTCCTCGCATTTCCTCCATCCACTTGTAGGAAATTAGGATTAACTTTGTTTTCCTTATTGAATAAAAGGAATTAAGATTGACAATTCAAAAGACTGTATACCAAAGATACACAACCCAATTAGTTATATGTATATACTGTGAAATAATCACTTAAGTCAAGCTAAATAAAATATCTGCCAACTCAATAAAAAGAATTATGCTTTTAGTAAAGTTAGTAGCAACATAATTCCCAGACAAATCTTGGCTAATGCTGATCCCCTTCTATGGGTAACTCAGACATAATTAGCTTATAATGTTGTCCTTGTTTACAAAATTTCATTTTTTTTAAACTATATGAGGTTCCATAGGTACCAAGGTCTCTCCTCCTAGTTTCTTCTAGTCTGTTCATTGACAGTAGTCATTATTAAACACCAGTCCCTTTAATGACCACTTATCAGCCGAAAATGCACTTACTCTGTGCTACATATGGTCTGAATGCATGTAACCTCTCCCCTTCCTCCCCATATAATGATGGTTTTAAGAATTGAGGCCTTTAATTGATGAGGCACATAGGTCAGAAGAGTAGAGTCTGTGTGACAGAGACTAGTGGACATTGTGTAAGGAGAGAGAAGACCTGTCTATGAGGAAGTCATTCTTACCTGACACCAGGTTTGCCTTAGTCATGGATTTTGACACTCCCAGACCTATGAGATTAGAATGCTTGTTGTTCATAGAGAAATAATGTGTGATAGAGTGTCACTTAGGCAGGATTTTATATCCTGCCTGCATTTTAAATCATTTTTTTTTTACATTTCACAAAAGTCCTAAAATTTAGGATAAGTCTATTACACATGTTATATTATTTACATTATATTTGGATTATTTAATTTCTTATAGCTAATATTACATAATACTAGGTTAGATGAACTTTGTAGGCAGTTAAGTAGTGACAGATAAAGAGGAAGTGTCAGGTTTAAGCTGCAAAGCCCTGGGTTTGAAAATTCAGGAACTTGTACCTAGTTGTCATACTGTGTGGTTTTAAAGTTGTACAGTGCTATTTTGGCCATCTTTAACAACACACCATAAAGCGGATGACTTAAAAAGCAGCTGTTTGTTTATTATTGCTCTTGGGTCTGGGAAATCCAAGAATGCCAGTGTGCTCAGTGTGTCTGTGAGGGCCGTCTTTGTGCTTTGTAGGTGGCTGCTTTCAGGGTGCTATTGAACACCGGGATGACAATCGATAGATATAAACAAACACACTAGTCTTCCCTTCTCCTTTCGGGGTTCTAATTCTTTCCTGAGGGGGTGTCTTGATTTCTTTAAGCTGTTATTTTCCAATATGCTGAAGAATTTCACCTTGAGGACTAATGCTTCAACAAATAAACTTGTGAGGGGGGGCAGAACAAGCAGTCTATAACAACAATTTAAAGTGTATTTATAATATTAACATGACAACACACCAGGAGTTCTCAGTTAATTATGTGTCTCAGGAACCTTGGGACAAACCATGAACTAAGGAAATCACACTGCCCTCTAGTGACAGCTAGCTTCCTGAGCTGTGGAAACTCTGAGAGTGCACATTTCAGGATGTGGATGCTCTTGGAGTCTGTGGCAGAATAGTGACTGAATAGAAGAAGCAAGTAGACTTAACAAACATACCGATGTAGAATGCTACTCAAGAAGGGAGGAGGTGAAATGCTTTCCTATAATGACATTTTAAAATGATTCTTCTCCGTTTTCCTCACTCTCTCCACTGTTTCTGGATGTGTGAGTTTTCTACCCTGTGAACTGAAGGGAAAGTTTTGGTTTTAGTTTTTCTTTTTCTTTTATTTTTTAAAGCAAGTATATTCAGGAAACATATGTGAGGAAATGAATCACTGGTAAAATTTCCAGTTGGATTTTGCATCATAAGGAAGGAAAAGAATTCCAAAATAAACTCTGTCCTTCCCAAAGGGACATTTAAAGTCACTTTGATTTGAATTGCTATGTGGTTTAATGTAAACACAATAAATAAACATTTCCAGACATGCAGTGACTAGAAATGAGGAAGTATACAAATCGTTTTTACAAAGTATTGAACCCCAAAGGAAATAGAGATAATTTATTTGTATTTTTAACATCCTGGATTTTTGTATTGAATTAGATCTTAGTTTACATATTTCAAGAGATGTTGTTAGCTTGGTATATTAATATTGCAGATAAAGTAGCTGTCTATAATCCTTTGGGTTAAAATTTTCCTACCATATGCTGATGCCAGATCAAAAGAAATAACAGTTAAACATTTCTCTGAAGGCTCAGATAAACAACAAATCCATCACTCAGAAATGATAATGACTTTTTTGATTGAGGTGAGAAAATTGTATTTAACATGTTCAACAATCAGTCCGGAGAAGATAATGTCTATGTGTCCACTCAAGTATATTCACTGAACTGTATCCCTAAGTTTTTCTACTTCTGATCTGGAATAGTCTGGTGGACATATTAATTACTTTTATCTTTCAAGGAAAATTGTTGCTTTTTTGACAAATACTACTTATTATCCCATCACCCTTTGGGATCAGTATTTCATATGTTGACAACAACCCTAGCTTAGCAGAGTCAATATTTTGCCAAGTGTTAATTTGGGACCCTCTGGGGCATAGACACATTTAAGACAAGAAACACATCTGCTTTATGTGTATTTCTTAGTATTCTTAAAGGAGACTCATTTGATGCCTACTTCTTGACAAATGTGCTGATGGGACCTCATCTTTTATTTTTGTGAGTAGTACTACTTAATCTGGGTGGTGCTCTTGCCAGAGTATGGTTTACACCAGTATCTGAAAACTATTTCATCAATACCAAAGAGTACTGAGTTTTTGAATATGTGTTATACAGTGTGATTGTGATTAAGTTGTATGAATGAGACAGAGGTTATCTGTGATGAGAATCTATTAGTGATCCAGAAAATAATGTTCCTGTTCTGAATATCAGCACTTCATTAAGTTCTTGTTATGTGGCAGGTAATGAATTAAGTTCTTCCTATATATAGTTTCTTTTCTTTATTTTACTTTGTTATGTTTCATTGCTGCTGTTATTGTGAGTAGTGTTGAAGCAGGATTTCATCATACAGCCTAGGCTGGCTTGAAACTTGTTATGTATTCCTTACTTCCCTTGAACTCACTACCCTCTTATTTCTGCCTCTTAATTGTTTGGATTATAGGCATTCAACACCATTCATCGCTTCTTGTTTATTTTAAATGTACAGAATCTAGTTGCTGTTGATCCTCAGTTCCCAACACAGTGTTTTAGTTTAGGCATGGTGCTAATTTATGTATTTATGCTAACTAACGTTCTCATGTAGATCCATGGGTGCACTTACAATTGCAAATGAATTTACATCTGTGTACTTGTGATTCTCTTACCATGAATATGTGCTTTTCTCTTCATATCTTGCAAGTGATTCCTATTATTATGAAGCTTGGGTTCCTTGTTTCACTGTTATTGAAACAAAATACTTATGTCTCATATACCTACTTACTGTATTTTTTTAAAAGATTTATTTTGAGCTTTTAATGTTTTGAGAAACATTCATCTGTGCAGAATGTTTATATGCTCATCACTGCAGCATGTACACACACACACACACACACACACACACACGCACGCGTGCACACACACACAAATCTCTTGAAAATTCACTTTGTTTCTGATATTTAAATCCTTAGCCATCCAAAAAATAATGATTCGAAGTAGAGATATATCCTCCCATTTTTCTCGTATGTATAACACATTTTTCTCATCATCAAATGTGTTCTTCCTTTGCCACTAACCAAACACACAATTCATATCAGATGCCATAGACAAGTACACTTGTATATGTATCTTTGTTTTGTTCCTTTGATGATTTATCTACCGACAAAAATAACACTAAATTACTGCAACTTTGTAATAAATCCCTTTGTACAGAGGTCAAATACTTCTTTCTCTGTTAGTTTTTACCTTTTGTGATTGAGCTTTGTGCATACATTTTAAAGTTAGTCATGTTGTAAAAAACAAAACAAAACAATATACTTTTGGGGTTTTGATCGGCATTTCATTGAGTTCATAAATCAATTTGTAAAAGATTAGCATCTACATTTGTTTAGTTGTACCACGAGGAACATAATATATATACATCCACTCACATCTTCTTTTACATCTTTATATTGTTTGCTTTCATATTCAATTCTTATACTTTTTTGTTAAGTTTATTCCATGGTAAGTAAACAATTATTGATCGTGTACAATAAAGTATTAAAATTTAAAAATATTCATTGTTTACCAAACATACTTATGCTCTCCTGTAGCAGAGCAGTTAGCTTTTTTGAAATACTAAATGAATGGTCAGCCATTGCAGTTCATTTGCTTATATCTTATATTAATTAGTTATGATGCTTTATCTTTGGAACTAATTGTTACTAATCTCTAAATATTTACTTATTTTTATTATATATATGTATATATATATGTGTGTGTGTGTGTGTGTTTTACCTATATGTATGTGTATGTACTGCATATGTCCTGGATGCTCACAAAGTCCACAGGAAGGCTCCAGGTCCCTTAGAACTGGAGTTATGGATAGTTGTGAGTGAAGATGTGAGTGCTGGGAACTGAACCTAGGTCTGAGTCCTCTGACAGAGCAAGTGCTCTTAACTGCTGAGCCATCTCTCCATCCCCTATTTTGTGACTTATTTGGCAGACTCTTAGTGTTATTTTTGTATCTTTTTTTAAAACAATATTTTTGATAATTCATAGGTACTATAGTTACATAATTTCCACCCTTCCTCTCCCCTTTCCAACTACTCCATACTCACTCTCAACTTACTACTTCTTCTGCCATTATTGTCTTTTACACACATATACAGCCTACAAAGGTCCATTTAGTGTTTTTTGTATGCACATGAGTTAGGGCTGACCACTTGGGATTGGTTTACCTATTGGAGACTCTTCCCTAGAGAAGACAGATTCTTCTCATTCTATAGCCATTGGTTGCCTGTAGCCCTTTATCTAGAGGTGGGGCCTTGTGAGGGTTTCTCAACTATGCTGGCAGGTCAGCTTGTCTGCTCATTGTGTAGGTCTGTTTACACATTCATATTACTGAAATTTCATGGGTGCAGCATCCTTTTCATGTCTAAGAGACGCTATCTCACATCAGGCATCCTGGTCCTCTGCCTTGTACAATCTTAATATCTCCTCTTCTGTGATGTTCTCTGAACTTTAGGTGTGTTGTAATTGTACCAGTGGTAGTTGGGCACCCCGTGGTCACTTACTTTCTGAATTTTGACCATTATGGATCTCTGCAAACACCATATTTCTATCTTCTGCACAGATAAGCTTCTTGGACAAGGGGTGAGAGCTACCCGTGTTACTTTTGAAACTTTTAGGCTTAGAACTTTTCCTATGAAATTAATTACTAAAAAGGTAAATATCAGATATGGACTTTTATAATATTTCTAATCATTTTTTATTAATTGGCTATCACAAAATGATAAATAACACCAAAGAATGGCATATGAAACTAGTATACATTTTAAAATATAGAGAACATAAAGTTCATTTTATCAACAGTATAATTAACTTAGAACTTAGCAACAAAAATATTTAAATCCATTACTTAAACAAATTAAAATTAACTAATCTTGAAGCTGGTATGTTTGTAATGAAAAGAATTATTTATTTATTTACATACTTTAAAAAAAGGTGTCCAGAAACAACTGATAATACCCTGATGAAAATTGACTTCTTATATTTCCCTATGTCAGTTTTGTATTGCTGTTTTAAAATTTATCACCAACAGAGTGGCTTAAATGACACATATTTATTGTAGCATAAATCTATAGGTCAGAAGTCTAGCAGAATTCAATCAGTTCTTTACTCTGTAATGATAAAAGCTGAAGTGAAAGTATCTTCTTGTTGAGAGGCTCTGTGAAGAACTGCTTCTAAATTACTGAAGGTATTGGGAGAGCACAGTCTCTCCCTGGTAGGATCGATTTCATCTTCTTGCCTTGCTGATGAGGGATGCCCTAAAGTCCACAAGCATCTTATTACTATTGCATGTGATCTGCAGCATGTCAGAGTCAGCATGTCCTGGTGCATGAGAAACTCTCACACACCTTTCTTTTTGATATCTTTTTCTGCCCAATGTCTGTCTATCCCTCCAGTAGAACAAAGTTCTGCTCTATTAATTCTGATGTGGTTAGATGACATTCACTTCAGCAGTTTAGGATATTCTCCATATTTTAAGTCTATAAGCATAATACTGTCTATAAAGACAATATGGTAAGTAACATAAGTATTTACAAATTCCAGTAATTAAGTCATGGGCACTTATTTGTGTGTGCATGTATGGTGAGGAGGACTGAGTAGTTTTCATATTTATTTGGAATTTTAAAATAATGACAATTTTCTGTTCAGTCTAATAACTAAATAAGCATGAATGTACAGAAAATTCTACTCTCTTCCCTGAGGCAATACAGCAAAGTGTGAGAATAGTTACATTCTTTCATAATTCCTCTTTTTCTCCTCCACTGAAAACAATGTTTTAGATTTATTTACTTTATTTTATCTGCATGAGTGTTTTGCTCATGTATCCCTGTCCTCCAAGTGTGTGCCCAGTACCCGAACTTGTGCCCAGTACCCGAACTTGTCAGAAGACCTTGGATCCCCTAGAATTGAAGCTATGGATGGTTGTGAACCACCGTGTGAGTGCTGGGAACTGTCTCTGGTGTTTCGTAAGAGGAGCTCTTAACCACCAAGCCATTCCTCCAACTCCTCTCTTTTCATTTCTAAGCAACACTGGGGTTCAACAAAGAACTGAGTAATGTGAAAAATGTAATATATTTTGGGGAATTCTTTAAAGTTTTCTTCTCCTTTCTTCCTGCTTTCTCTTTATCTTCTTTCTTACCTTCTTTCCTTCTCCTTTCTTTTTTCTTTCTACCAAAAGCAGAATACATCAAATGTTAGAAAGAATAACATCTGTAGAGTAGAAAATTCCTCGTATTTCAAATTCCTCGTATTTCTCAATAATTTGTGACTACTTTCCATACAAGATGCTGCCCTTTCCTATCACTGCAGATGAATAATTCAAGCATCAGAAAGCAGAAATGACTTTCCCATACCTCGGAAGAATTAGTCATAGTTTTTAAATTCTGACAATTTTGATTTCAAGGCCTGAGACTTATAAAATATCCTCTACTGAGAATCTCTTCTTCCCTCCTCTGATTTGTCTCACAATCTTACTGGATTTATGTATGTCCTTCTAGACTAGATTTCAATCTTTTAAAAACCCATTAAAATAAACCTCCGTGTTGATTTATGTGACATATATTTACTTGAATTTATCATTTATTTTTACACAGTCAGTCACTTCACAGAAGATTTACATAGGGTCGATTCAATGGATGGATTTGCATATGAATTCTGGGGGTTACAATAAGGAAGTTACTACAGTTGACCTATGTATGTATGCTCCTGAAGTTTGTAGCTTTAAAAACATTGTATTTATTCTTTATGTGTATATATTACTGCATTTCATGTAGATGGAGAGATGGTATCTTCTGATAGTAGTGGAACTTTCATTGACTATTCAAAATACAGTGAACTTACGGATGTAAACTTACCGTTAGACACATACATTATGAGTAAAGACACCATGAAGTATTGCAACCTAATAGTAAGATGGCTATCAATGCATGGTTTGCATGTGAAGTCAATTAAGTTTTGCATTTACAGAGCACTTCCATCATGTTAGGCTGCGGATAAAATTCTATAAAGACCAGACCTTGCTTCTGAGAAACATGAGTATGAAGAAGCAGTAGACAGGAACAAGTCAGTGATGTAATCCTGGAGTTGAAAGCCAGGTATAAGGAGAGATTCGTTGATGTAAAGGTATTGTTTCTCTCTATGAATGGCTTTATGAGAATCAAGGCAATGAAGGAAACTTCAAGCTTGATGTCTAGTCAGACACACATCCATTTATGAGTGTTAACCAAAGAGGAGGTGGTGCTGACTAGGACTGTAGTAGTAAATCAGAACCCAAGCGTGCAGTGAAGAGCACAGGCTTGGTGGGAGAGGAAATTCAAGATCTTGACTTGGCTAGTGAGTTGTACTGGCAACTGAGGCATGATGTGTGTGGCTCATGGGAACTGGTGAAGCTAGCTTATTCCATTTCATGGTTTTCCTCCCATGGCCTTTGATGCCTTTTTTTTTGTCATGTTTTTAACATGAGATGAAATGACATAGTCTGGGTACAGAATTTACCTCTTTCAATTTCTGTGGCTTTGGGCAAACTACATGACTTCTTCAGATCCCTTAATAAATCATCTGTAGAATGTGTGGAATAATTTCTTTCTTACAAAGGTTTGAAAAGGTCTTTTTTTTTTCTTCATTGAACTACATATTGTGCATCAGATGACCAGGTAGTGATCCCAGCTGCTGTTCTGTATGCTGTGTCAGCTTAAAGAGGTGAGGTTGTTGTCACTTCATGATTTATGTGTATTTGGAATAATTCCTTCCATATTTCTTATGAAAATTAAGTTTTGAAGTTAAATTTGGTCATACATTTGGGGACACCCATTTACTTGTTATAGTTTAATGGCTGCCTTCATTTCTTACCTCATAAGCAGCAGAGCTTAGCTAAGTAGTTTAAGACTGTGGTCCCCAACCCAGGTTGCATTGTTAGAGTCATCTGGAAAGATTGCAGAAACGGTTATCCAGATGCTACCCCAAGCCATGGAGCTGAGAATTCCTGGCTGAGTAGTTCTTATGTTGTAACAGATCATCATCTATGAGGGATTAGAGCCTACTTTATAGAGTTGATTTGAGGATCACAATAAAAAAAAATCTTTTCCAAAGCAACTGATGCAAAGTGATCTTAAAGCATTTTAGGTTATGCTCTTAGAGACATAAGCATGCACTAAGAGAAACAGGAGAGAACAAAGGAAGTCAAAGGCAACAATATGTCATGTATTGAACAGAGCAAGAGAAAAAGTCTGCAGGAAATCCCATCTCCACCATACCATTTAGTCCATTTTAATGAATATGTCCTTGTGGCTTTCTCCAGGACTACAGAATTCATACCTCAGCCATCTCTAATGATCAAGAACAGGAACAAGGACCATCTTATGAATGGCAGGTGCTATTAGGAGGGAAGACATCTAGGGCAGTTTGCTTTCTTCTTTCCTTCCTTCCTTCCTTTCTTTTAATTAGTAATGATGGTGTTTTTCTTATCTTTTTTTAATTTAAGAAAAAATTGTTTTTCATTTTGCATACCAACCACAGATTCCCCCTCTTATCCTTGCTCCCGCTCCCTCCTCCAGTCTCCCCTCATCTCACCCCACTCCATCCTCTGCTCCAAAAGAGTAAGGCCTCCTATGGAGAGTCAGTAAAACCTGGTACATTTAGTTGAGGCAGGACCCTCCTCCCCGATCAAGGCTGGACAAGGCATCCCACCATAGGTAATGGACTCCAGAAAGCCAGCTCATGCACCAGCAATAAATCCTAATCCCATTGGCAGAGGGCCTAGTCTGGTCCCTTGCAGGTTCCACAGCTGTCAGTCTAAAATCCGTGAGATCCTAATGGTTCAGTTTTCTCTGTAGATTTCCCCATAGTGATCTTGACCCCCCTTGCTCATATAATCCCTCTTTCCTCTCTTTGATTGGACTCTGGGAACTCGGCCTGGTGCTTAGCTGTGGATCTCTGAATCTGCTTCCATCAGTTACTGGATGAAAGCTCTAGCTTCTTTGGAGCTGTGGGTTGTAGTCTGGTTATCCTTTGCTTTACATCTAGTATCCATTTATGAGTGAGTACATACCATGTTTATCTTTCTGAGTCTGGATTACCTCACTCAGGATATTTTCTAGTTCCATCCATTTGCCTGCAAATTTCATGATTTTTACAGCTGAGTAATACTCCATTGTGTATATGTACAACACTTTCTTTATCCATTCTTTGGTTGAGGGGCATCTCGGTTGCTTCCAGTTTCTGTCTATTATGAATAATGCTGCTATGAACATAGTTGAGCATGTGTCCTTCTGGTATGATTGAGCATGCCTTGGGTATATGCCTGAGACTGGTATCATTGGGTCTTGAGGTAGATTGATTCCCAGTTTTCTGAGAAGCCGTAGGGCAGTTTTTTAAAACTGCTTACTTCTAATCTTCATTGATCAGTGAACAAAGTATTTATTGCCTGATATTTGCTTCTCTGCTTTATTTTAAGCCAAGCTTAAGAGGTAGTGTGTGCAGTGGTTAATAGCATAGGTACTTGAGCCAGAGTCCTTAGCTTGGCGCTTTGGTTCTATAACTTCCAAGTTGTTTTTTGTTGTTGTTATTGTTTTTGTTAGGTAAAATCTTAATATCAGAATGTCATGTTGTTCTCCCATATAGAAGAGATTATTAATAGTAATTACATCCTGAAGTTTCAGGGGAGGGTTAATATTAATAAATGTAAAGTGACCAAACTGTGAATGACCAGCAAAGATAGATAAGTGTGTTTATTAACCTCTATAGCATCTATTCTATATAATTCTTCATTTATTCAAGCATAAAGAAATATTTTAACAGTGATCAAATGGAAATGGATTTCCTAAAAAAAGCTAAAGCACAATCACACTAAAACAACAAAAATACCCTATGTATTTAAGCAAATGAATCACAATTTTACTAGGTATGGTCTTATTTCAAATTGGTAATTTGCAACAACATTCTGAACTTAGAGTGTACTTACTGAAATGAGCCACACACAGAAGAGAACTATCATGATATTACTTACATTTGGAATCTAACAATAGTTGAATTCACAGATTCAGAGGGTAGAATAATGATTACTAGGGCTTGCAGTGGTGGACTGGGGAGGGAAAATATTAGTTAAATATTATTAGTACATGGGAAGAATAAGTTCTGATGGCCGGTCGAGCATTGTGGTGATTATAAGTCAGAAATACATTATGTGTTTCACAAGCCTGAAAAGAGTGGAATTCCAGTGAGCTTAGTGCAAAGGAACGGTAAGTGTTGATGAAGGAAGTGGTGCATCTCTTTGTTAGCATAGTTTGGTCATCTTACATTACGTGTTCATATAAATACTTCACATTGTACTTAATGAATGTGTACAGTACTTATTTGTCATTTAAAAATAAAATAAGATCTAAGAAGAGGTGACTGGAAAGAGTGTTGAAAACATGACAGGACAGTACAAAACTAATGAGAGCGCTTGACACAGGGGATAAGTCCCATCCTCAGGCCAGGGGAGTACTCAAGAGGACTAGAGTTTAAGGTGAAGCTAGAAGAGGAATCGAGCTACTGGGGTGAAGAGCTTGGAGACAAATGTGTGTGAATAAGTAGGCTGTGTAGAACTGGAGAGGCTTCCAGAGAGAGGGGAGAATACAAATGAGGTTTCCTTTAGAACTCTCCTGAGCTTATCAGTGAATACGGATGCCTGTGACGCCTGACCGTGGAGTTGTAGAACACATAGTGCTGAGACCACAGGATCTTAAAGCTAGGCTAGTGTAAGAAATTGACCCAGAAATGGAAAAATATATTAAAGTGATTGTATCATTAGCAAAAAGGAGAAAAGTCAGTTTTAAAGCCATTGAGAGCAGAAGGAAATTGTTTTTCCTCAGGGAGCTTTAGTAAGATGAAAGGAACGCTTCAGGATTCTTAGAGGAACTGGCATTTGTCATGGACCTTAGAGAGCAGGGCGAGACCTGCAACTGCAGGTCAAGGCTGCTTTTCATTTGTACTTGACTCTGTTTTGACCCTTGTCTTGTTTGTTCAGGTAGGATTGTGTCTAAGCAGAGCCTCTGCATCTGTCCTGAATCTCAACTGCAGCCTTATCCTTTTACCCATGTGCCGGACACTCCTGGCTTATCTTCGAGGATCACAGAAGGTAGGGAAAAAAACTTGATGAATTTCTGTGGAAAAAAATCAAGTGTAATGATTACATGTTAGTTCTGCTGTTTTTATGAACTGATTTTATTTGGAAGTTTTCTTCTCAGTGGTGGTAAGGGACACATGGTCAGAAAGCTACTCTGCAAAACTAGCCCAGGGCAGAGGATTGCAGACATATCTTCAATCATGCTTTCAGGTACTATTTTCAGTACTTCAGGACTCTCATGACTCCTAAGAACAACTCTACAATCAGATACTGATGCTCTATTTTAAGCTTGAGAACCTGAGGTACAGAGAATATGGCTTGACCGAGATCAGAAATGAGTGACCGACAGGGCTAAATTGTTTCAGTGATCTGTGAAAGACATAATACTGATTTACTCTAGCAAAACTCAGTTTTTTTTCAGGTAATTATATCTGGAAAGTGTTTATCTTAATGCAGTCATTTATGGAAATAACATTCTCTAGGTTGCCAATATTCTTAAAGGCTAAGATTTGAGCCCTCTGGCTGGCTGTTGGATTGGCATGAAGAGAAGGAAAATAAGTGGCAGGAAGTGAAAAGTTTCCTCCTAGATTTCTCAGTAGGTAATAGCCTTAAAGAGTTGTTGCCTAGTATGAAGCACAGATATTCAAAGATTCCTGACAATTATTTTTCTACAAAATCGAGTGGGTATTTAAAACCACAGATTCGATTGGTCTGACTTAAAAAATAACCTTATTTTTGCAACACAAAGGAAGTCATATATTCTATCAAATTTAAAGATTAAAAAAAAATATGCCAGGTTATCAGACAGTTTCACCTGCCTGTGTTCCAACAGAACCACTGCTGATGACAGATGGGGACAAATGCCAGCACAGACATTTAAGTGCAGTGACATTTGCTTTGAAGAATGTAAGATCACAATGCAGTTTCTAATATTTTTATCTAACAGCATGTCTTTCAGTTTTTCAGATCAATAACATACCTGTAGCTAGAGTTTTCCTGCCTGGCCTACAGTCAGCACCCGCCAGTCCCACAGCCGCTCAGACCCAACCAAGTAAACATAGAGACTTATATTGTTTAAACTGTTTGGCCTAATGGCTCAGGCTTCTAGCTATCTAGTTCTTACATCTTAAATTAATCCATTTCTATAAATCTATACCTTGCCACGTGGCTCATGGCTTACCAGCATCTTTACATGCTGCTTGTCATGGCGGCGGCTGGCAGTGTCTCTGCCTCAGCCTTCCACTTCCCAGAATTCTTCTCCTCCTTGCCCCGCCTATACTTCCTGCCTGGCCACTGGCCAATCAGTGTTTTATTTATTGACCAATCAGAGCAATTTGACATACAGACCATCCCACAGCACATACCTTCTCACATTCGTTTGAATTACATCAGTGAATAATTATGTCATAATTCTCTCAGTTTTGACTAATAGACTTGTGTTATATTTACAAATTTTTGATGATACTAGCAATGGTGTAATGAAACAATTTGTACATATTTTGACTGGGTGTATTATTCTTACCGTATTAATTCATTTTTATTTAGGTTCCAAGCAGGAGAACAAGAAGATTATTGGATAAAAGTAAGACATTCCACATAACCTGTGGCATAACTATCTGTATTTTCTCAGGTGAGAAAGCTGAAAAGCATGATTTTGTTAGAATTGCGTATCTTACCGATGTAGAATATTTGATTTTCTTCTGTATGTTTTCACCTACCATGAGCTTATTTGGTGATTTTCTAATTATATATGTTAGTCACTCTTTTGTGAATTGGAGGAGAGTTGTGAAAGGAACTACAGAACATGGGTGTTTCTTATGGCATTTTGCATTATGTTGCTGAACCCAAGGTCATAGTGATTTTCTTGTAAATTATTTCATTTGTAAAGTTTAAAATAAGGAGACTAAGCATTTCTAAGTTTAAAAGTATTATTGTATGACCTTATGTGAATGAAAATTAGAATGTGAGTTTTTCATTTAAAAATATGGTGCTAGCTCAATATGTATTTGGCAAGCATGTTTTATATCGATAATTGGGTAGAAGAATAGATTTTAAATTTGTGTAATTTTATCTTGATTCACTTCAAGTTAGCAAATGTAAAGTGAGAAACTTTTAAGAGTTGATTCAATATATGTTTTAATCTTGAACATTTATATATAATATGCTATGGGCTTGGACATGAATATAGTGACATGTACCCACCAATACAATATCATATGGAATATTTCCACTGCTAAACATATTCAGTGTTCTACCAGTTTGTCTTTCTCTTCTCTCTGACACTATCCTTTTCCTGTCTACAGAGTTTTTTTTTTTTTTTTTTTTTTGGATGTAAGGTAGCTAAAACCATAGAATGCATTGGCTTTTCTGATTTGCCTTGTTCACTGCGTCATATAAATTTAAGTTTCTTCCTATATTTTTTATCACTTGATGGCTCATATCATTTCAGAGTTGACTGGTATTTATTTCATTGTCCAGATAAACTACAGTTCATGCATTCACCTACATCCTGGTTGCTTCCAACTTTTTTCAATTATGGTTAAAGTTGCTGTAAAATATTCTGTTTGTGTCTCTGTTGTCTCTGTCACCCTTTCCTTCTTTCCCTCCCTTTTCTGTCTCTGAATCTGTCTCTGTCTCCTGTGTATATGTCATATGTGTGTTTTGTGGATAGAAGGTTCTTAAGTATTTTGGGTAAGTGTGAGAAGAAGATAAATTGAATATTGTCATCCAAAGAGGCCATCCCCAATCAGTGAAACCAAGTTCCCATTTCAGCATCTGATATGCTATGTTCTAGATTTCAGGCATTCTTTTATGAAAGTGATTTACATTATTGCAGTTCATTATACAAAGTGTGAAACATTTTCTTGTGCTTATTTATCATTTATATATCTCCTTTTGTGAGGTATCTGTTCAGATCTTTGACTTATCTTTTAATCAGGTAATTTTTTAGATTATTGTTTCAAGTAGTTCATACCTTTAATCCCAGAACTTAGGAGGCAGAGGTAGGTTGATCTTTGAGTTAGAGGTCAGCCTCGTTTGCATAGAGGGAGTTCAAGGACAGCCAGGATTATGCAGAAAAACCCTATCTCGAAAAAAAAAAAAACAAACAAACAAACAAGAAAGAGTCCTGTCTCAGGACTTAAGTCTTTGAAAGTGGTTTTGCCCAGTCTGCAGCATGTGTTCTCATCCTTTGAATCTTTCCTGGAAGAAAAAAATTAAATTTTAATGTTGTCTATTTTATCAGTCATTTTTTATAGATTATTTCTTTGAACTGAGTCAAAATATTAATTTATTGATTCCATGTAATTTCCATAAAATATTAATAACATTCCTCACAGAATCAGAGAATATATGGAATTATAGTATAACTTATATGGAAGTGAGAAGAAAGTAAAACAGACTGAATAACCAAAGCAGTCATGAGCAAAAAGAACAAAGATGGAGGCATTATGCTCTCTAACTTCAATTTTGATTCAATTTATTACAAAAGTATAGAAATCAAGAGCACAATGCAGGGCTAGAGAGATAGCTTGGGTTCCCAGCACCCACACTAGGTGTGTCACAACTGCCTGCAACTCTAGTTCCAGGGGATCCAACATCCATTTCTAGTTTTGGAAGGCACATGCACACATGTGGTATACACAGACACACATGTGCCCATAAATACACGTTTTTAAAAAGAGAGTGTGATATTAGCATATAAAAAAGACACAGAGAATCTCTGAGATAACTCAGTGGATAAAAGCACGTTCCACACAGGCCTCTTGACCTGAGTTTGACCAGAAACCACAAAGAGAGCCAGAGTTCGTGGTATGGATCAGTCGTCCCAGAACTCTTTATTGCTAGATCAGAGACAGGAGAATAGCTGAAAGCTCAGGCTGGCTAGCTAGCCTACGTGATGCTGTGCAGTAGAAAGAAAAGAGACCTTGCCTCAACAAGTTGGAAGGTAAGAACTGACTCTTGACAGTTGTCCTTGGACCTCCACATATGTGCTGTTGCATGTATGTGCATGCATACCAGAAAATTGGTTGTTTAAAAGATAAAAAGACATAGAGACAAATGAGTCAGAATAGTGTGCTCAGAAATAATGCCATGCAGTTGCAGTCAAGTGATTCTCTACATAGGTGCCAAAACCACAGTGGATGAACAGGAGCCTTGCCATTAAATTGTGCTCAGCATACTGGGTCTTCACATAACTCTAACTCCAAATAAAAATCAGCTTAAAAGTAGATTAAAGACTTACATTTTAGATGGAAAGATAAGGGGGTTGAAAGCCCAGCATTTAAGAGTGCTGCTCAGTCATGAGGACTGGAGTTCAAATCCGTATCTGGTAGCTCACAAAAGCCCTAAACTCCAGCTCCAAGGGATCTAGAACTATCTTATGGCCTCCATGGGCACTTGCTCACACACACAATTGTGCATACAATCATGCAGACATACACATTAATAAGAACAAATAAATTAAAATCTTTAAAAAGAAGTGTAACCTTGAAAATTCGAAAAACAAACAAACAAAAACTATATGCTGAAATCCTACTTTTTCTTCCATTTGTTGTCTCTGGTCCTTGTAAAACATTATTGGTTATATTCATTTGAGTCGAATTTTGGATTCTCTATTCCCTTGTTCCATTTGTATATTTTTCTGCCAGTAAACGCTCTCTTGAGTACTGTAACTTCTTGGCAATTTGAGAAACTTTCTGCTTTTAATGCAACCCTTTGTTCATGCCCAACATGATTGCCTGACTTACAAGTCCTAAAAGTTAACTTCTAGGATATTTGGCATCCCGAGTGTCTCTTGCCTTTATTGGTCTTTGTGGATAATCCATAGTTCTTGGTTTTTCTGTATGTTATAGTCTTAAGTTTCAGGGATTGTAAGCTTGTCTAGTTTCCAGGCCATGTTTCCTTTGAACCAGTAAACTTCATATATTATTGTAAACTGTAATGGTTTATTAGCAACTACAGAAGATTTATGTCTTTCATTTTTGTGGCAAATCAGCCCCTACATTTATTTACCCCAGGAACTCATGAGGAATGAGGGATAAGAGACTTAGAATTAAAGAGGGCAGAGAAAACAGAGAAAACACAGGATAGACTCAAATGGGTCTGGATCCTTATCCACCAGCCCAGAACTTTATTCCAAAGTCTGTTTATAACAATGCCAGAGGGAGGAATATAAGACTTCCCCCTTGCGAGTTACAGTCAAGCGTAGACCCTTACAAATACCTGATACTTAGGCCTGTGGTTCAATCAACTTCTTATGCAGTCCTGCTGGGTACAGCCACTAGGAAACCTAGTGGGCTCCAGCACTTTTCTGTCTCCATCATTTTACAGATAAATTTAAGATTAATAGACAGGTTATAGGGCCAAAGCTACAGCAATTTCTTTAGTCAGTGCATTATAATAGAATGTTAGTTTATACTCACTTAAACGACAATAACAGATTGGTGAAGGAGGAGGTATGGCAGCCTCATTGAACAGATTATTTGCTCTCTGCTTGCCTGTCTTGAGATAATTTTCTTCCCTGGCTATGACAAAAAGAGTTGTCTCAACCCTCTCACAATTCCCTGATGCATGCATCTTTTATATGCCCTCAGAGATAGGTGAGTGCTGTGTTGGTGTCGTTATAGGTGGGATATTTGTCAAGCGGTGATTACTGTTTTCCCTACTTTTTCTTCTGTGACATGCCTCTCAACACTTTCCTCTTGAGCTTAAAGAATTAGCTATTGATGGTGGAAAACTTCAGCTGGATAAAAGCCATCCAGTAGGCTGCGATTGGGATGGATGACAGTGAAGTATTTAAGATAGAGTAGGCTGGAGCAATGGGAAAGATGAAGGATGTGCAACACAAAGACATCCAGGAAACGATTTAGTAAACAAATGAATGCTTGTGGTGATAGACACAGAATGTTGAGTGGAGGAGAGAGGGGGCAGGGAGTAGAGGGAGAAATGGGAGACACTGAGTGAAAATCCCTAGATCTTTACCTAAATTACTATAGTTATTTTATTCTAGCTGTTTAAAATTTAGTAAACTATCTACATTCAGGTGATTTTTATTTTGTGTTTTAGAATAATTTCAACCTAATAGTTCATTGCTTAGATAACCATTGGAGTTTAATCCTTAAATCCTTAAATCCATTGTTTATGGAGAACTGTTGGCTTCTAGCCAAAGAGCATGTGTGGAAAGCCCACTGACTTATCCCTGGTGTGGTTCCATAGGTGTGCATGTGGCTGCCCACTTGATGAATGCCCTCAACTTCTCAGTGAACTATAGTGAAGATTTCCTTGAACTGAATGCAGCGAGATACCGAAATGAGGTGGGTGGTCCCTGCCCTTCCATTTCCCTCTCACTTGCCATTAGATAACTAATGAGGGTCTGTGATTTTGACAGAAAATTTGTACCTTGCTGCTCCTTTGAGTGCTTTTAAAATGCAGTTGTCAAGTTGAGTTTTATTCCGTTTCAATAGAAAGTGCAGGTAATTACTATTCTATAGTTTCTCCTGCTGAAAATGGGAGACTGCAGTGTCTACTTTTTATATCCTGCAATATTCAGAAGGTTGCCACTCAGATCTACTTTCTGACTCCCAACAGCTTTTGTCTAATTCCTCTCAGTTAGCTGAGAGTGTCACAGTGCCAATCTCAGATAAAAATACTTTAATAACTCGCTTACTGTGCTGGGGGAAAAGGGCACAGCTGTAGGTTGATTATTTGTGGATACTAAAGAATGAATTTATTTGACTTAAAATGTTAGTGTGTTTTTATGATGACTTTGTTTCCATGAAATAGATGACCATGAGCTGAATTTCCTAGCATGTGATATCTGACTTAGGGATGCTATTCTTTCATGTGATCTCTTATTTGATCATGAGATGAGGTTTTACGTACTGAGCCAGAACCAGATGCACAGCACTGTTAGGTCTCTGTTGCTCAGTACTTTCACATCGTGTTCAGATAGTCATTGCTTCCCAAGGCCATGGCTGCAACCAAGCCAAACTGCTCTGTCTTCCAGCCCTTTTGTGGTGAGTGACAGTGACTGTTCCTCTCATTAAATGTTTCTCTCATTCCAGACTCCATTTGCTCTTCCACATACTGTTAGGACTTTCACAGACAAGGCTGCTCTAATTGTTTGTTTGATTCTCTTCCTAAAAGGAAGCAAATGACAGAACACATTGTAAAACTGAATACCTCCGATCACTTTTGATAGACCTCTTGCCTCTAGGATCATCTGAAAACAGCAATATGATTTAATTAGTATGATGCATGGGCATTGCTATTTTTAAAAGGATCACCACGTGATTATATACTGTGTAAAGCACTGAGATTCCCTGGAGAATCTAGCTTCCTAGCTTGTCAAGGGACAGCTAGCTCTCCATGTCATGTTCTGTTTCTCTCATTTCTACTTCCTGTCCCTATGCTGTCCTCTAGCCTTTTCCCACATTATCAATGGTTGCTTGTCTCCAGTCCTTTCCTTGGCGTAGCATTTCCTTTTTTTCTCCTCTTTCTATAATTCATGCCTGTTTAACACCTATAATAGTTTTCCTATTTTCATACTACCTATTTATGTTTAGTTGTCCAATATTCCACTTGGTATTTTTAGTCTTTTTGGGGGGGGGAGGTGGAGATAGAGACAGGATTTCTCTGTATAGCTCTGGCTGTCCTGGAACTCACTTTGTAAACTAGACTGGCCTCAAACTCACAGAGATCCACCTGCCTTTGACTCCCTGAGTGCTGGGTTTAAAGGCATGTATCACCATGCGTGGCCTGTGTTTTAGAAAAATTATTTTTTGTTGAGCATTGAACACAATGTATTTAAAAGCTATCTTAGTTGTAGAGTCAGGACAGTAATGAATTTCTAAGCTTACAATCTTCTGGGCAACATAATGAGAACATAATATGTATTTGATTTTGTATTACAGCTTAAGTTACTGAGTCTCAAAGTCATTGAAAAATAAACCACATTACAAACAGCCTGTAATCAGATCAATGATCAGGCCTTCCACCTTAACCAGTGCTTTCCTTTTCTAGGGTGGGAAGACTTCTCTGGTTTTGCTTTTAATAGTGCAAAAATGTCCTGAGACTTAATTGAGTCTGTTACTCACACTGGAAGATCAGTGCCCTAATTCCTAATACAGGGTAACACATACTGCAAACCTCTTGTGGAGGTTTATGCCATTAGCATTTTATTTTCTAGTCAAATGTTTTCTTCTTTTCTTTTCTCAGGATCCTAGAAAGCTTCTCTTCACAACTGGTAAGTTGTTATTATTGTTTTTCCTTAGATTCACAAGCCAAGGTCTTTGGAAATAAGCATAATCAAATTACACAACAGCTGGTACATGCTAAATTACAACATTCCGTAAGTGATGTTAATAGTTTAGTTATGATGCTGCAGTGCCAACTGAGGGAGGAAAACAGAGTTTGGAGCTCGAATAAATAAAGAGTAAAAGTAATCAGTCGCATTGGTTTGGTGTACATTCTTTGGCAATGTTTTTGAATGAAAAGACTGTAACCCTCATGCTCCCTGAAGGCCCGCTTTGACTTGTGGCAGTAGCTGGTGCTGTGAGAGGTAATATACATGTCCCGAGTACCTGCTCACAAACTAGAGGGAAAACACCAGACTATGGGTGTCAGTGCAGTTCTAATAAGTGAGTCATTTTAACTGATAAGCAAGGTACGACCTTAAAACCTATAAGTGAGAAAGTCATTGAAATAACTTACATTTTAGGGCTGTGTTACCTTTTCCATTTTGCGATCGATTGTTCCTTTTTAAGAATATTCACTCAAGGTCATTCAGGTAGGGCAATTTGGTGCAATTATGTATTGTAAAGGCTACTAATAATTCATTTTCATATGAGTAGATACAAATAAATAAGGATACATGTACCCATTTTCTTTCTTCAAAAAATACAAGTATATGTTTGGCTTTATTATTTGAGAGGCTCAAGTACTTTCAGATAAATAAGTATAATTCATGTAAGCAAGTTTAGAATTTGTGTCCATAGTGGCTAATGGATTAGAACTTAGTTTAGCTGCTAGCCAAGAGTGTGCTAGAGGCCATTCAATGTTTCAGGGATGATTCAGTATTTATCACTTAGAGTCCCCTATGCTGTAATTTCTTTTTTTTTTTTTTTTTTTTTTTTTAAGACAGGGTTTCCCTGTGTAGCTTTGTGCCTTTCCTGGAACTCGCTTTGGAGACCAGGCTGGCCTCGAACTCACAGAGATCCGCCTGCCTCTGCCTCCCGAGTGCTGGGATTAAAGGCGTGCGCCACCACCGCCCGGCTGTAATTTCTATGTTGTTTAATCTGCCTGGATCCAACAAAGGACCAAGATTTTTTTTTAGACCAGCTTCATTTTATATCAGACATCTAATGATACACTTTAAATGTCCACCAATAATTAACTGAACACAAAATCTACTTGTCAATCTCTTTAATTTGATGCAAAGATACACAATATCCCACATAGTAAGACACCATTTTTCCCTGTTTACTTCCATATACTAAGACCTGGGGTTTTTTTTTTTTTTTTTTTTTTTGGTTTTTTGAGACAGGGTTTCTCTGTGTAGCTTTGTGCCATTCCTGGAACTCACTTGGTAGCCCAGGCTGGCCTCGAACTCACAGAGATCCGCCTGCCTCTGCCTCCTGAGTGTTGGGATTAAAGGCGTGCGCCCCCAACACCCGGCGACCTGGGGTTTCTTTAAGATAGTGTCAACCCTTACCTTTTCAGTCATTGTAATTACAGCAGTCATTATAATTTTCAGTCATTATAATTAAGATATAATTATCTTTACCAATTATATATTTTTCTTCTTCATTTATCTGAATGAAATAATCTTCTTTATAAATTTTGAGTAGCAGTCAGTTTTGTGGGATTGAATCCACGGCTTGCACCTTCTAGGCTAACAGTCCATGACTGAGCTTCATACTCAGTCTGAACTACATAGACTCTTTTTTTCCCCTCCTTTTTTTTTTTTAATTAAGAAATTTTCTACTCACCCTACATACCACCCACAGATCCCCCCTCCTCCCTTCTCCTACCTTCCAGCCCTCCCTCCCAAGCCACCTTCCATCCCCACATCCTCCAAATCAAGGTCTCCCATGGGGAGTCAGTGGACCCCAGCACACAGAGCTGAGGCAGGTCCAAGCCCCTCCTGGCTGCACCAAGGCTGCGCAAGGTGCCACACCGCAGGCACTGGGATCCATCCCTGCTACATAGACTCTTAATCATTTCGAGAGACAGAATTCTGCACATCCATGTTTTTTGCTCCTTTACTCATAGTAACTAAGAAATTGAACCAGACAAGATGAACAGCTAAAGAAAACATGGCACACACATGTGAGTGGATTTTATTCATCCTTCCAGAAAAATAAAATCATGACATCTACAGAAAATAGGGGGCACTGAAAGTTATTTTAAGTAAAATAAGCCAGAGAGAGAAAGCCTGTGTTTTCTCCCACAATCAAATCCTACTTTTGTGTGTGTGTGTGTGTGTGTGTGTGTGTGTGAAACCAAAAAGGAAATCATGGAGGGAGGGTTGGAATCCTAAGGAGTGGAATGGGAAAGAGAGGGTAATACAAAGAATTTGACATGAAAGTGGAAGTGAGCAGCTGGGTGAGGTTAAGGGACCTGAGGGAGGAGGACAGGGGGATGAAGGCAGGGAGGAGATTCAACAGGAATGCAGATGTCATAATGAAACCCAATATGTTGTATATTGGGTTTAAAAAATACTGTAAAATTAATTTGGGTGTACAGAAAAAAAGCAACATGTTTTAGATAGAATGATAATTTCATCAGAAGAATTAAAAATCATTAAATTTATTCTCTGTAGTTTTCAGATGAGATTCCGCAAGCCTATGGGTTTGTCAGAGGAATAACTACAAGACCATAATGTCAGGCCATTTTGAACATTGGCTGGGTGCTTGTAGACTTCTCTTCCATTTCCCAATGACAGGAGTCAAGCCTGCTATTTATTTCTCTCTCCATCTCTCCCTTTCTTTCCAAGGTTTTCCTACATATTTTCCATGTTCTGCTTCATGGAGAGAATTCTCTAGTCAATGTGAGGAAATATTTGATTCAGTACATTTTTCATTGTAGCTCTTATGAGATGTTTTATTATACTACAATGACTTGTGACTCTTCAAAGAATGCTTATGACTCTTGAATAACAGAAGTGAATATTATCTTAAGGAAATGGAAAACTGTGGCTATATTTCAAACATACCCATTTTTTAAGTTTCCTTCTATTAAGATGGCTTGTAGACAGATATTCATTGACCAATTGTGGCAGGTCCAGAATAACACAGGAAACCTTCACACCTAAATAATTCATGAAGGGATAATGAAATTATCAGGGAAGTCCATCTGATCACAAATTTTATAGTATGTAACAATCATGGATTCTAACATTTAAATGGTTTTTAAGGCTTAAGTAGAGGTTTTTGTTGCTGTTTGTTTTTCAAATCTTTGCAAACTTAACTAACCTTCACTAAATCACATATATGTGGAAAACACACTATTTGATTGGCTTTAATATGCATATGTGTTAGTCTTTACCAAAATCAAGACTTCAAATATTTCGATTACCCTGCTCCCAAATATGCCCCTTAATAATTCCTCTTATCCTCTGTTCCTTCTAGTGACTCATGTGCTATTTTTTTTTTTTTTGGTTTTTTGAGACAGGGTTTCTCTGTGTAGCTTTATGCCTTTCCTGGGTCTCGCTCTGTAGACCAGGCTGGCTTCAAACTCACAGAGATCCACCTGGCTCTGCCTCCCGAGTGCTGGGATTAAAGGTGTGCACCACCACTGCCCGGCTCAACTCATGTGCTTTTTATAACTAAAAGATAACATGAAAATTCTAGACTTTTACATAAAAATTCATGAGCACATTTCTATATTTTAGTAGGTAAAAAAACTTAGCTTCTTTTACTCAATCTAGTAATTTGGGGGATTCATCTATATTGATGTTTAATCCATCAATAGTTCCTATTTTATTGCTTATTAATTTTCCAGATATATATATAACAATACAATTGTTTTTCTATTTACCTGTTGGTGTGAATGTGAGTATCTATATCCCATGACTATTAAAAACAGCTATGAATATTCTCAAATGAGTATTGGGTTGCTATACGCTTGTTTCTTTGAGTAGCTACTTAGGAACCAGGCCAATCAGGGATGTTCCTTTTAAGTAGTCTGTTGTCTGCCCTACAGTGGGAGGGGGATTGATTTCTTCCCATGTGGCTGAGAAGCAATCACTTACCTAGAGGAAATGGAAAAGGTGCCGTGAAATGAATACTATAGGAAAAAACTGCACAGAAGACATGGTTTGGATGAGGAGCATCAGGCAAGGGCATGCATGATTCCTGATAGCATTAAGTCTGTGTATTTGGAAAAGGATTCAAGTCTTAACGTGCCAAAGATTAGATCCCTTGTTTTTCGTGTGGCTCTTTAAAGTGAATTTCTACTATAGCGAGTATTCTGCTATCATTATTGTCTAGTTGTTGTAAACACTTTGAAATCTGAATGATGCACACATGCACTGTCCTTACACTGTTCCAAGCGGGTTGTTTCTTCCATGGTTACCTGTCAGTGAAAACTTTTCTGCCCCATAGGTGATGCCCAACAGAAAGAGAAGTGGGAAGTGTATAGACTTCTCCAGACAGAATCAGTTGAATAGTTCTTCCTTTGGGCCAATTTCAGAGTCCCTCATATGGGGAATTTAGGACTTACTATTGTTTATGTGATTTTATGAATTAAAAAAATGTAGCGAGATAGGCAGAGTTATTCATTTTTACAATATTAACAAAGTAAGGGGCCTATTTACATTTTAGCTTACATATATATCAGCTATTCATTCCAGACATGGTGTATGGTCTAATGCTATATTTGTAGCTATAAAAATCATTAATTTTAACCTTTTTGCAGGTTCTCATTTTAATTCAAATTTATTTTATACTATATCAGAGCATTGTTTTTATGTTTTGTAGACATTATTTGTCTGGGGGGTGTCACAGTGTCTCTGTGTGAAGGGTGTATATCAGAGGACAATTTATGGGAGTTATTTTTCTCCTTTCACTGTGTGAACTATGGGGCTGAAACTTAAATTGTCAGGCTTGGTGGCAAGCACCTTTACCTGCTGAGTTATCTCACAGAATGTACAGTGCTTTTGATATGAAGAAAAAATAAATCTAGAAGCTTTCTTCAAATACCAGCACAGTTAGGGCCTATCATAGAAGATGGGGAAGACAGATTATAAGAGCCAGAGGGCCAGAACATTTGTTTCAAGATAGTGTCTTCTTTATATGACAGGGAAGTTAGACCCAGGAAACCTCAAAAATTTGATTGCCTAAACAAGGCCTACATAATGACATGCCAGTGTAGAGCTATAGTCAGTTTCTGGCAGCATTAATTAAACACTGTTTTCTTTATTATGGTTCTCCTCCAAAGACTCAGGGATCACTGTGGAAGGGGTGGAAAGAGTGTAAGAGTTAGAGGAGGTGGACAGCTACATGGAAAGAGTGTCTCTGGATTCAGTGAGGCAGCCGCACAGATGAACTCACAGCAGTTGTAACAGCATGGTCAAGATATGTACAAGCCTAAAAGAGGCCAAATGCTAGCATGGAGCAGGGAGTTGGGCACAGAGCTCCACCCCTAGCCAAGTGGCTATTGGCAGTTCTTTGCTGCTGGGAAAGGAAGTATAGTCCCTGATAAATCAATCACATCCCAGTAGAAAACCACAGATCTAAGAATATTTGGGCAGTACAAATTGGCCTTGTTGAGAAGGGGGAAAAAAAAGAGTGGGCACAAAGTTGAGTGGAGAGGAAACGGTGAATCTGAAAGAGTTGGGGGTGGAGCGTGAATATAATGAAAACACATTGTACAAAATGCCCAAAAGAACTAATAAAAAATTATTCCAAGTAGTGAAGTCTAAAAAGTTACTTGAAATGGATGTAGAAGGGAGGTGCTAGTTCCATACTAGGACAGAACAGAGTAAAGGAGGTGAGTACTGTAGTAGAAGTCATAGAAACTAACTGCTCTAGCATTAATTAATGTCATTTGGTAGAGTATCTATGTGCAGATGTCATATGCCCTCACCATTATGAGTGGAGCATTTGGCAATGCAGGAATGGACTCTTCTACTCCAGGAACAACAGGCTGCCTTGTCTGAAAAACTTTGAGACTGTACTGATTTTCTTAACAGCTTGTTTGAGGGGGTGTATATACAGAGAAATAAAATTTGAATTTGCTTTGCACTGAATAGCATACTATTCTTTAGACTTTAAGGTCATAATTTTTGAACTTTCTTCCCAGCATGAATGAAATTAAAATGTACTTATAAATGTTTTTACAGTTCCGGGTCTGACGGGTGTCTGCATGGTGGTGGTACTGTTCCTCATGGTTACAGCTTCTACCTATGCAATAAGGTTAGTAGTGTCAGAGTGACAGTTTTGTTATTCACCTGTCCACGTTGTCCAGATTCCCTGCCATTTATACTCATTTCCATACAAATAGGAAAAGTCTGGGAAGACTAAAGTATTTAGACAGTGCAGTTAGTGGATTATTGTGGTTGCCACTGTTGAAGTTGAACCATTTCTATATTTCATTTCCATTTTTTGAAAATTACATTGTATTAGTCTTAAGGAATAATATATGAAAATTTCTATTGAATACCAAGGGAAGTGGAGTTTTTCAGGATCTTTCATAGAAAACATAATTGGATATGTGATTAAATTTGACTATATACCCAGATTTTGAGAGTTCCCAGGAATATGTGCCTTAAAAATATTCTACATCTTATTACCTGATGACAGTTTTTGGTTTTGACTATAGTATAAAATAGTGTTCTGAATAAAGCCTCTGAAACAAAATTGACACATGCTAAAATATTTAGAAACACTCTGATTCACATTGGTTTTTTTTTTTTAGTAAAAACATTTTGATGGGGCTTGGAAGATGACCCAGCCGGGAAAGTGCTTGCCACACAAGCATGAGGTGCTGAGTGCAAACCCCTATTATCAATGTACAAGTCAGGCATAGTGCATATCTACAACCTCAGCACTGGGGAGGAGATAATTATAGACAGGTGAATAGCTGGGCCTTTCTGGACACACACACACACACACACACACACACACACACACACACACACACACACGCACACAGCAAAGTGAATAAATACATGAAAATAAAAAGAGCTTGAAAAATGTCAGATATATGTCAGTAGCATTTTCATGTCCTTCTTTCTGGGTGAGCACATTCCATTTCAGAATAGAAGTCTGTCACATATCATATTTTGCTTGAATAAAGCAAGAGGGAGAAAATATCTGAACAATTCTCATAATTTAAAAATCTTTAATCATTGCATTGGCTGAGATATGAAAATTAATGAACAAATAAATGTGTATATGGTTTAAAAATAGTTTGAAAGTGATATTTTCAAATGATTCTGTTTTTATACTTCTGTACATATCTACTCATAATCATACTCCCAATGTTCACAAAAGTTTAGTCTGCCATTGTGTGGTTATGTTTATAGACAAAGTCCCTTGCTCTTGTTTACTATGGGACACCCCACCGATATTACTCTTGTCTCACATAAATGTTTTAAATGTTTTTCATGTTAACATATCTTATCTCTCTTTGTCACCATACACATGTTTATCATTTTCAAAACCCATGCATGTTGAGCTTTTTGGGTTAACGTAAGGTTTTATAAAGTAACTTCTGAAACAAATACCCAATCTATGTGTTTATATACATTTTCAACTCTATCCTAAGGACAGAGTTTTAGATGTGAAATAGTTGGCACAAAAGGTAAGTGCATTTTTAAGCCTCCTATAGAAACTATGAATTATAACGTCTAAGTTTGGGGAAATAGGCAATTCTTCTGTATGGTTGGGTCTGAAATTGATACACTTATTTTAGGGAGCACTAGACAATTATTAAAAGTATTAACAATTATGTAATATTTGACCTAGAGATAAAAGCAAATTAGATATGTACAAAATTCATATTATGAAGATTTTGGTGACATTGTTTATGAAAGCAAGTGCTATAAATTAAGTAAATGGAAAATAATTAGCTATTACTTAAATAGGGTTTTAAAAAGTTGTTAGGGCAAATATTATTGTCATTCAAAGAGCTCTTACAAATGTGTACCCTCTACCTCTAATATAGTAAATAAGTAAATATTTGCCCTAAACTCATGAAATAAAATAAATCACATATATTCAACAAATGCTGCTTCTTGTTTTATTTTCTGTACCCCTCAGAACAATAGCACTGTGTTAGTTAGGGTTTCTATTGCTGTGAGAAAACACCATGACAAAAAGCAACTTGAGGAGGAAAGGGCTTGTTTTAGCTCATAATTCTCGAGTGTGACACTCCATCACCAAGGGAAGTCAGGGCAGGGATTCAAGGCAGGAACTTGAAGGCAGGCACTGAACAGTTGCTGTGGAAGAGTGCTACTTACTAGCTTCTTCCTCATTTTCTCAGCTTGCTTCCTTATACAGCTTGGTACTACTTGCCCAAGGTGCACACCACCCACAGTAGGCTGGCTTCTCTACAACAGTCATTAATCAAGAAAATGGCCCCACAGACTTGCCTACAGGCAATCTGATAGAGTCTCTTCCTCAGTTAAGGTTTGTTTTCCCAAATAACTCTAGTTTGTATCAAGTTGAAAAAAAAAATAACTAGCCAGAACAATAGGCCCTCTTGTCAAATTGACACTCCAATATATTACTTTCATTTATTATTTATCCTCAAGGTCTCATCTTCATATCAATTTCTCATAAACCATCTTTCAACTTTTAAAATTCCCAGTTTTTAGAAATTCAGTCTCTTTAAAATGTCCAAAGTCCCTCTAAATTCTAAAGTCTCTTAATTGTGTTCTCCTGCAAAATCAAAAATAAATTACTTACTTTTTATTTCAAGAGGAAGAGCCTGGGCACAGTTCAAATCAGATCCGAGCAAAAACAGCGTTCAGGGGTGTAAAGCTGTGTCAGACTTCTTGGACCCATGATCTGGCCTTGAAAGGCCTAGGCAGCTTCACGTCTATGGTCCTGCCAGCCACAGTCCATGCAGGTTGTTGTACAAGCTCAGGCTACCTTCCACACTTGCTGCAGTCCTTGGTGGTCTTCCTGTGCTACTAGCATCCCCCAAATGCTGGAATATCGCCTGCACCCGGGCTGCTCCTTAACGAGTGTCCCTTCCGGGGCTGTAGTTAGGGACTCTGACCCTGACACATGATGCCAAGCCTCAGCTTCTTTCCAGGACTCCTTCCGTCCTGGAGCTGCTACTGCAATTGAGTCTCTTACCTCACCAGTGGCTTCTCCAGGCCTCCCACAGTGCCAAGACTCAGCTGCTCTCCATAACCCCTTCATGCCTCCAAAATCAGTACTACCTGAGAAACCCTTATACATTACCAAATTCAGATGCCAGCCTGAACTTGACCACCTCTGGACCCTGGCTTCTATGTTCTGACCCAGGGGAAGCGTTTCTCAGAGAATTTCTTTTCAGTAACAGTGGTCTCTTCTTGATTAAGGCCATTTTTTTCACTCCTACCTGACCAGAACCATGTATTCTTAGTTTAAAATATTGAACATACCAGATAGAGTCTTTAAGAAACTCTCTAACTTCCCTCTGAAAGTTTATAAACCAGGCCAACATTATTTGCACTGTCTTTAGCATTGGAAGTTCCCACAATAGCTCAGTATACTCTGAACATACAATTATTTTCTATCCCAAAGTTCTGAGTCCTTCCACAACTACCCTCACCCCCACCCCAGAACATGCTCAGATGTGTCACAGGAATACCCGATTCCTGGTACCAATTTCTATCTTTGAAAGACTTTCTATTGCTGCTTGAAACACCATGACCAAAAGTGATTTATTTCAGCTTACAATTCCACATCACAATCTATTGTCAAAGAAAGTCAGGGCAGAAACTCAAAGTGGAAACCTGGAAGCGGTAGCTGAAGCAGAAAGAGGAATGCTGAAATTTTAGTGATAATTTAATTTCTTTCCATTTGAGTTTTCTTTGAACTTTTTCAAAATATCCTTTGAAGCCAGAACATTACTTATATTGGAAATACCAGACAACTTAAAAATTTAATATATGTGTAAAAATAGAAAAAAAGAGAGAGCTGAAATTGTGGTGCTTGCCTTTAATTTCAGTACTCAGGAGTCAGAGACAGGTGATCTGTGAGTTTGGGGCCAAGCTTGTGTGCACAGTGAGTTCCAGGATTACATAGAGAGACCCTGTCTCCAAACAAAACAAATAAAAAGAAAATGTTACTAAAAAGGACAGTAAAGTTCTAAATTAGACTACACCCTGGTCTTTATTTAAATTCTATATTTAAGAAGTATATATAATTTTCAAATGGTAAATATTACTCATGAGTTTTGCTAGTGCACCTTATGTAGCGAGTTAATGCCTTGATATCAATAGATGAATCTTAGACAATTGGCAGTGCTCTTCAAATATGAAGCATATTTTCAGAGTGCATATTTCTTTAATGGGACCAATGTAAAGCCAGACTGAAGCCAACTGATTTGTTTTTTCAGAGTTTCTAATTATGATATCTTCTGGTATACTCACAACCTCTTCTTTGTCTTCTACATGCTGCTGCTGTTGCATGTTTCGGGGTAAGTGAAACAATTTGTACCTACAATCTGTGTTCTCACCTCACATACAACAGAAGGGAAGCATTTGTGGGAAGGGTGACTCTCTGCATGAGCCAGCATCTTGTTAGCAGCCCAGGGCTCCACAAGGGATGCCCTCAGTTCTATCAGTACCCCAACTACAAGGAGCTCATGTCTGCATCTCTGAATTATATTTTAGTTTAATCGCTGTCTTTTAGTCCAGATAGTTTTCACAAATCATAAATAGTATTTGGTAAGAGTACAACTGGCATGCTCCCATTATCTCATTTCAAGTTTTTCCAGGGAAAGAGAGTTTAGAGAAACAGACCCGTTGTCCTCTCTTTAGATGTTTTATAAAATAATTGTCAAGGTATTAGGCAGTTTATATAAATTTAGTTATTTCAGGTGCATGTTCAAAAATATTCATTCTCTCCTCTCCTCAGTTTTGGCGATCATTGATAAGGACAGGGATATTAACCAGCTTTATTCCAATTGGGTTCGATAGTTTTCTAGAACATAGAGAGGTAAGGCATCAGAAACATGGCCACTCATCATAATTATGAGCCCTGACTGGTCATTCCTGCTTCATTTCCCATGGTGGAGGTACATTCTGTGGAGGCTTAGGCTGCACCAAAAGCACTGGGTACAGTGAATTTGCTTTGCAGTTTCTTCTGGCAAACAGCTGTGCTTATACCACCAACACACCATGTGTTCTCTTCTTTAAATGACTAATTTGCTTGTTCAGAACTGTGGTCATGGAGGCGACATTGAATCAGCGTATTCTATTCATGGTACCCGTAATTTAAAATACAACTATTCATTGCTCATATTAGGCTAAATACAAATTCAAATTGTTTCAAATATTTTCTGAATTGGAATTCTTGGGATTTTATGAAGATTAAGATTTTGAAAGCTGCAACTGGGAAACTAAGTTTGAGAAAGATTCAGTAATTTGCCAAAATTTATTTAATTAATATAAACTTGATTCAGACACAGGCATTTTGAAGGTTCTTTTTCAAAGAAACAGTTCTGAAGTAGGAAAAAAGTTTCTTTTTTACCGCAAAACAAACACACACACACACACACACACACACCACATACATATTTGTGAGAGCTTGCACTTCTCAGAATTTGACTTTCCATTCTGATATCTCTTTAAGGTTTCTCTGGCCTTACTCAGGACAGTGATCTGTCTGTCATTGTCTCTTTCTTGTGTGGTTCCTTCTCTCCCTTCCTTCTATTTGGAAAGAGAAAAATATCACCATTTACTAGCATAACCAACTATTCATTTTTGCCTTTATGCTTTATTAAATTAAAATTTTGAGAAAGATGTTCCTTTGCCATTTAAAACAGTAGCCTTTTTTTATGGTTCAGGAGTTCAAAAAGCTGTTAGTTTAAAGGAGGATTATATTAAGACTTTTTTAGACTTTTTTAAAGAAAAGATCTGTTTAAAATTAGCTCCTTTTGTAGAACAAATAACATAGGCAGATGGCAGTTTTAATTTATATACATAACCAATAAAAGAGCTACAGAAGAATTAAATATAATAAATCTATTTTATAACTGGGTTAATAATGAAATGAAAGTAATTGTAATAGTTATAATACTGGTGTAAGTATCATTGTACACATTAACAATTCAATAATCAATCTATATTACATACTTTTTTCATTGAACTTTAATTTTTACTGAAATATAGATTGTTTCTGACATGAAGAAAATGGCTACTGGTAAATTTTGCAACTTTTTTGAAGTTTTTTGTTTTCTTTTTAATTAACAAGTGCACATATGCAGACGAGTTATTTTAAATTACCTTTTGTGCCATTTCTAGGAATTAAAACAGATTTTTATTCTTGAAACACCTACGAAATATCATCCTCCAGTCTGTTTTTTTTTTTCCTTTTTTTCTCCAGTCTTTTGTTAATAAAAAGACTTGGAGTTGTTCAACGCAAGATTCATGCATGCATGTTAAAATTTCTATTCAACAGTATACTGTAGGCTTGATGAGAACAATCTCTATTTGCTGGGCACCCACGCCTCTGCCCATCAATGTATTGAATACTTAACGTAAAGAGGCACAATCTACTGTGGAATCTCAGTCTCCCAGGAGATAATTGATTTGAGATTTAAAAAAAAAATCAATAAAAAGCCGCAGGCTGTATCTTCAAAATACAAACATCATGTATTTACAGGAATTCTAACAATTCAGGGAAGAGATGAATCCACATTGACTAAAGATTTTAGAAAAGATTTGGCTTCAAAGATGAGGTGATTCAATTTTTTTGGCCGCTTTTTCTTCTTACATAGATTTTACAGGAAAAGGGTTGATTACTTCATGTGATTTCGTAAGGTTTTGTTTAGCTGTAGAATTTTCAAATGTATTTTGAACTAGTCCTTTTGTTTTTCTAATGTCAAGCAACTTTCCTCTTTCAAAGTTCACTTCCTACTTAAATGACTGGTATCAATTGTTTATATTTATGAATAATGATATGAGTTCTGGTACATGTATACATTCTTGGTTGATCAAGTCTGGTTCTTCAGTGTCTATCATATATTAACCTCAAATGTACTTCTGGCTTCTGAATCCCTGTGTCCCCAGGGTGTAAATGCCTAATTTTCAAAATGCCTATTTTGATGTGGCATAGCTCTAATTCCTACACAGTTCCTTCCTTTTTTTGATCCCAAATTCATTCTCCTACAAGTTTAATCCAGGGATTTAAAGGTCATCATTCTTAATTTTTCTCATTGGACATGTTATCAGTTAATATTGTCTGAATGCTTATCGTGTGTGTGTGTGTGTGTGTGTGTGTGTGTGTGTGTGTGTGTGTGTG
>CABHPQ010148593.1:17609-44885 GCA_902168405.1 Peromyscus aztecus | reverse complement strand
TGTTTTGTTTTGTTTTGCTCTGTTCTGTTTTGATAGAGGAGCAAACTCAAATACAAAGAGATGATAGAGATATTTCCTGAGCTTGCCCACTCCTTGGCAGTTCACCAGCTTCCTTGTCTCCCTTTATTTCTGAAACAAGTTCTCCTCTCCCTTCTTCAAGTAATTATAGATTCTATTTTCATGAACTTGACTCCATAGCTTATTCAGTCTCTCCCTGTTGTTCCCCATAGTTTGTGATCTTATGGCTAACATTTTGGGCTTTTATACTGAGTATAAACTTAAGATCTAACATATCTGTCTCAAGGCACCCAAGAGATGTTAAGCACAATATCTTCATCATATTTCACTATGCCATTCAATAACCCATCATACCTATAGTAATCTATTGGATAAAATGTCATTTTTTCATGCAATAATTTTATTTACTCTCAAACCTACACCACCTTCTCTTTCATTGTCTTCTTACTGTTGATATTAGAAACAGAAGTTTGAAGGAAATCACAATGAGTTTATGCCTGCTTCAATTTGACTGAGATAACTTCAATTCTCTTTGTCTTAATTCTGAATAGACAAAGTGCAATGTAAATGAAATGATATGTGTAAAGCCCCAATACTGATCAATATTTAATAAATGCTTTTATCTTCTCAGTATCCCCATTTTCATCACTATCACTCATCAACATCATCATTTTTTCATCTTTTATCATTAAGCAATTCAAATACTACATACCACCAACTCAGGACCAAGACAATAAGTTTCCATACATTGTAGAGGCAGCAAAGATGATATGTAAAGCTTAATCTCACTAATACTTCCCAATAATGTTTTATCAATAGAAGGGCCTGGAAAGATTCTGACATTTTCTGTATCCAGGGTTGACCAACTGAATCAGAACCCTGGCAATGGAATTAGACCCCTTAGAAAATCTCCAAGGTAATTCTTCTCCACTACCAAGTGAGAATTACTATCCTACAAATAGACAATGAAAGTCTTATGTCTTCTAGACTCAAAGTAAGAGTTCTGTTAGTGTTTAAAACAGAATGATTGGGTTTCAGGACAACACTTTTGCTCAGTAGAATAATCTCAAGGCTAGAAGTTGACATTCTGAACTAAATGGTAAAAGAAAGAGTAATTGGGATACAATGTTCATTAACGTAGTACGGTCAGTCACAGCAGATACCGAAACATATGAAAGTTCCTCTTTTAAAGGATTGATCTATGATACAAAGCTATGGTCAGAGGTGGGACTGTTGGGCAAAATTAGATAATAAGGATTATAACTGAATCTATGTATTAGTCAATTGATGAATTATTATTCAATTAATTGAATGAATTATTGGGAAGTTGTGAAAATTGTCTAGATAGGGACTGAGTTACTAGGGAGTATATCTTTGAAATATATATCTTGTTCAGGTCTTCTTATTCCATCTGTCTCTTGATCCCTGTTTAGGGGATTCCATGATGTAGGCAGCTTTACGATATCACACATTGTGGCTAGAGTTTTCCTGCCTGGCCCACGGTCAGGATAAATCTCTTTCACCTGTCAGTCCCACAGCCGCTCAGACTCTACCAAGTAAACACAGAGACTTACATTGCTTACAAACTGTATGGCCGTGGCAGGCTTCTTGTTAACTGTCCTTATATCTTATATTAATCCATTTCTATAAATCTATACCTTGCCACATGGCTCGTGGCTTACCGGCATCTTTACAAGCTGCTTGTCCTGGTGGCGGCTGGCAGGCAGTCAGTGACTCCCTCCGCCTTCCTGTTCTTTTAATTCTCTCTGTTAGCCCCGCCTATACTTCCTGCCTAGCCACTGGCCAATCAGTATTTTATTAGTAACACATTTGCCATACAGAAAATCCCACAGCAACACATTTTACACAATCATGCTATGTTTTATGTAAGGCCCAAAGCAATAGATTCAGTTGACCATATCCAAACACCTCTAAAACTGATTCAAAACAAATTATTCCTCCCTTAAGTTGCTTTTCTTTGGTTTTTCGTTTTTTTTGTTTGTTTGTTTTTTGCTATAATGATGAAAATACTAACTCACATAATTTCAGGGGCTTCAGTTTAGCCCTTTCCTCAATGTTTATTATCTATGTAACTTTGGCAAAGCTACTTAATTCAAGTAAGAGTTCCTTTTCTTTCTTTTAAAGTGGGACAAATGTAGGTATAAAGTCCTAAATGTATTAGAGGATAACATATGAGAGGTAATATTTTTCAGTTAAGTCAGGTCATTTAGTGTATATTCAGCACTATACATAATTATTATTGTTTTAGTTGTAGTAAAGTAGGTACTAGTTTACTATATGACCCTCTAATTTTCACTATGATATCAAAGAAAGAAGTTAGGAAGCATAAACGACTTTGTAACACAACCAGGCATTTCAGGAGAAATCTGAAATCATGAGCCAGGAATATGTTTTCCAGGAGGAGGTTATCCTAAGCTCCATAGGATAAATCAACTATGTGCCAAACCTTCTTCAGAACATGGTTTTCAAATCTCACCTCCTGAGAAACTAAAGGCATTTCAAAATAAAAGTATTTAGTAGAAGTATACCCTTTATCAGATTGCATGGTTTATGTGTTGTCTCATCTACATGGCCAGTGTAACCAGTTGTTCCAAAGTCCTGAGACAGCTTTCCAAATCTGATTTAGTCTCAGAGATGCTAAATATCATGGCCAAAGTTTCAGTTCTCGTCAATGTCAAATACAGCATCCGGGCCCAGGTGGGGATAACTCAAAACTGTACTTTTTCTAATGTGATGTAAAGACAGGGTCAAGAGAAGGACACGCAAGCTGTAAGAAGAGAACAGAGGAGAGGGGTGGAGGTTCCTCCTCCCCCTGGCAGCTTTATACTTTTCTTATCATCCCCTGCGCACCCAAGTGCTCTCCTGCTTTTTTTTTTCTCAATTATTCCTCTGGTATTGGCAGTGCCATTCAATCTCTCTGTCAATGTCTCTCTATTCTCTAAGAGGGGAAGATAAGCACATTTTCAGAAAGAGCACAAAAGGAGCTTATATATGTTAGTTGAATAATTATTAGAACTTGCAGACTTTATTTAAAGATTTGGATGTGAGCCCCACACATGGGAATGGAGATAGAAGAGTGGCTTCAAACTCCATCTCCTGTGTTGCTGTTATTTGCATAAGCAACAGGACACTGTGTCAGTTTGGGACGAATTAGATTTTTCATAGAGAAGGTTAAGACAAGAGCAAGGGATTATAGTATATTCTAATGAAGCACTGGATCCAGTGACTCTGCATCAATGTGGTTGAATAATTGGCTGCTTGTGGGGGTTCAGATGATTTGTTCAATTATATATGCTTTGGAAAAAATGAAGGAGTGTATCAGTGGTGATTGCTATACAGCAATGAGTGAAAAATCCTTCATTAAGGCTGCATATTTTGATAGCTTCTGGTTCTCTGAAGTTTTCCGATTTGCAGCTCTAATCACCCCTGCTTATTCTCAACCATGAGTAAATTATAAGAGAAGAACCAGACATATTTGACTCATCAGGAAAATGTACATTTTGCTCCCAAATAAAAGGAAAATAAAATAGCACTTTCAAGTGGTAAAATCAAAAGCTTTAAAGTAAAACCACTTGTGTTTGAAACATGTTCTGCACTTTACATAAAAAGGGGAAATTTAACAAAATAAAGTAATAAAATAACCCTCTTGTCTGCCCAGGATCAAGAATAATTAAAATTCAGAGACAACTTGCATTCTATGCCTTGACAAACTCATGTTAAATTTGTGGGATAACCCCATTAATGTTTTGATGTCATTTTATTGTTAGAATATTAATTCTGAGATTAGACAGCATAGACTAGAATTGTCAGAAATGTGTGTGTGTTCATATACACAATAATGTATCATATGTATTATAATACATCATGCACTTTAGCAAGAATCATCTGAAGACCTACTGCTCTGGGGATCTAAAAATAAGCAAGACACAGCAGAACTCTCTGCAGAACTCTGCCTGGCTTTTTCAGTTTTGCCCTACCCTTGAGAGCTGGTGCTTTTTTATCACTGAAAATTTGGGAGATTTGGTATAAAGATTATAGAATGGACACCCTTTCCAAGGCTGCACAGCACAATAATATTTCCTACAATAAAATTTCCAAATCTTAGTTAAAGGATAGTGTAAGAGTAGAAAATAAAACTAATTTTATCACAAAATAGCATCTGTTTTTAAAGTTACTCGAAAATTAAAATAAGCATTAATTATAATTTAAAACCTTTTTGAGAGGTAGAAATTCTCCCATTTAACTAACAGTAAAAGTGAAGTAGTACAACCATCGGGTCATCAAGACCTGCTTGCTCATTATTGTAGTGCTATGCCAAGCATGCAGCTATGTGCTTCAACATTATTGGTGAGGGAAAATAATTAACCTCTCTCTTTCAACTGTTCATCCAATAAATATTTATCTTCTAGATGTCAGCTTTTACCTATGGTAAACAATGGTAAACAAAGTGGCAAAATTTCCTCTTTTGAGATATGAATTCTACTTATGGGACAACATGCTGCAGTGCTTTTCTCCAATAATCCATTATTGTTGAGTTCCCTCCTAGAAGTTATTAAACAAATTCCATCCTGATGAGTTGCTTGTTTTATAAGATATCATGTTTCTAACCTTGGATTTTGATTCCAGTCTTCAAATGCCCAGGCTCCTTGTCTTGGGTTTATCATTCACCAAATGACTTTAGCACATTGTGAACACCAATATCTTTATGAATAACACACAGATGATCCCACATTTCAGGGATTATCTCAGGTTACTACTGAGAGGATCCAGTGAATAGTAATTTATTTGAAATACTTTATAATGAGTAAGAATGACATTTATTTGCCATGCTTCCTTCCATTCTTCCAGGTCCTTTGCTCTTTACTTTTGAGAAGCATTCTTCACTTTGCCTCCATTTATATTATTTCCCATCTCTTCACATCTCTCAAACCAGGGTTACCCCAACTCAGAGATGTGGTGAAACTTTAGTACATCTCTTTCATGTTATTTTTTAGTGGCTGTGTATCAAAAAAAAAATGAAGTTTTATAACAATCATGTTGGTCCTTTTTCCTCTACATGTCAAAGTTTTCTATTTAAGAGTTGTTCATTACTTCCTGTAGTGAGTAGCTGTTTCAGCTTTGACCTGGAAGTACTACCCCCATTGAGGCGTCTGTAACTGTCATGCCTAGAAGGCGGAGCCGAGAGAGGACATACAGCATAGAGAACATCCCACAGCAACTTCCTCTGCAGCGGAACACTGATTTCACTCCAAGGAATGCCCTGCTGCAGAGATTTGCAGGAAAAAGAGTCATGAACCATACCTGGAGGAGCATGGGCTATGATGTGGTACCATCTCTGCATTTATGTTTTCATGAAATCCATACTTCCAAAATCACACATTAACCCAGGCAAATACTGAACCAATCCGGTTTTGCTATTATGTTTGCATTGCAAGGTTAGTACATAATTCAGTATATAAAATCTCTACCTTGGTTATTCATCTAATGTGTCTCCCTAGCAGAACATAATAAATTATGTTCATTTTATATTTGATAAATTATCATTTTTTATGAATTACATCATTAGGTTATATTAGCAGCTTCAAACTGTCATTCCTTAAAATAAAATATTTCAGAGAAAACTCTCCATGGGTTGAAATTTTATCAAATCTAGGACCAACAGATCCAGCAAAATGAAAGTTTCTCTGGTGATGGAAGAGGCAAGGTTTCTCACCATATTCAGTTCCCTGAGTTTTGCATCTATCTCCACTGTCTGATAGAATGACAAGTTGGGGAAATTTATTTGATTTTCAGTAACTCTTCTTGCTCACATGTCTCCCAGCTTAGAGACAAATGCCTGACTGATTGGCACCTTAGTCTCTTTCAAAACGTCCATGATAAAATGGCACTACTCAATTTCCTGGCTGGGATAGGCTGTAACCAGTCAAAATAAGAAGCACTCTCTTTTATTATTGAGTACATACAGACTCCACAACAGCATGGTATTTTCCTGCTTATCCTCCAAATGCTCAGCTGTTTTGACATGGTTTCTCCACTCCTTGCAGCTTCACCCATACAAGAGATAGGCACAGTCTTCCCTAAGCAGAGATGTAGTCACAGTGTGTTCTTGTGCTGATAAGTGAGTGTCAGAGGGCAGAACCCAAGGTGTCTTGAAAGCTAGCTCATTGATGGCAGAGCAACATAACAATCAGTAGACAAAAGCAGCCCATGAGATGAGTGCTGACCATTGGGACTAAGTATTTCTGCAGTAATAAGGCAGTTGGCAAGGCAGTCTTCTCGGCAGGGAAACTCGAAAAGTGGCCACTAATTGCTGTGTTCTAGTAAGCAGCTTTTCCTGTCTTTAAGAAATAAATAATGGATGTTGACACAGCTTCCCACAGATGTGCATCCAAAACGCCCTGGCTTGAAGTATTCCTTGCTGTCCCTCAGTGCTTTCTCCAAGCCTTTATCTATTTCTAATTGGGGGGTGGCTCATTTTGAAGTTGTCACCACTTTCTGCATGACAGCAGGAGAAAGTGAAATCTGCTTTTCTTTCTATTTAAAATTGTCTTCTAGGACAAAGGTTTCTTATCAGATTTGTTTATATTTTTGGTTTTCTATTGGATTTTATTTTTCTATTCAAGGATGATAAGCATAGAATTGCTCAGAACTGGTGCTGAGGTAAAGCTAAATCTATCAGGGGAGGATTAATAGCATATTTTCCTTCCTTATACATTTGTTGAAAGAAATGTTTATTCATATCAATGAAAATTCTTGGATTACTGATCTTCTCAAAGATTTTTGTCTTAGAGTTTCTATTGCTGTGAAGAGAAACCATGACCAGAGCAACTCTTATAAAGGAAAATATTTCATTGGAGCTGACTTGCAGTTGCAGAGGTTTAGTCCATTATCATCATGGCAGAAAGCAAGGCAGCATTCAGGCTGACATGGTGCAGGAGAAGGAGCTGAGACTTCTACATCTTGATCAGAAGGAGTCTGTCATACTGGACATGGCTTGAGCATATAGGTTGGGAGGTCTTGCTGCTTTGAGGTTGTAGTCTATCATAGCCTGGCAGCTTTCTCTGAGCTTGTCACTATGCAGGGGAAAGCCTCAGTGGGATCTTCCTGCTCTCTACCTGACCTTCTTTGGAGAATGTCTTTAGGCCTGGATGACTAACTTATCTAGTTTGACCCTTGACACAGTTCCCTGCAAAGGCTTCCCCCCTGCTGCCCATATAGTAAGCAGACCTTATGCAAGGATTCCTACAATAGGACCATGCTGTTGCATATGATAGCTAGACATTATACTAGGAGCTTTACGGTAGGAGAGTGCTGCCTAATGCAAATTAGGTGGTGTTCAGCTACTTCCCTTGCCTTATATTTCTCCCTCACTCTGGAATAAAGTTGAGTTGTAACACTGAAGCAGTCTCCCAAAAGGCTATTTCTGTTGTGTTCATAGGCCAAACAAAGCCCTGCTTGACACCCCTGCCCTCTCTGCCCTCTTGACCAACAAACCATGGGGAGAGAAGGGAATGGCACATATATGAGACTTCAAAGTCTGACTCTACAGTGACATACTTCTTCCAGCAAGGCCACAACCACTGCAACAAAGCCACACCTCCTAAAACATTACTCCCTATGAGCCAACCATCCAAACACATGAATCTATGGTGGCCATTCCTATTCAAACCACCACACTTCTATTAATATCACATGAAATGTAGAAAACAAAAACCAAAACAAATGAAAAACACTATTGCCTTGGTTTTCCCAAAGGTCACTTTAAATTTTTATTAAATTTTATTTATGTGTATAGACATGTACTTGTTTATTTGTACATGTGCTCTGTACCTGGAATGTCCACAGAGACCAGGAGAGGGTGTTTGCTATCCTAGAACCCAAGCTACAAACAGTTTTCAGACACCAGATGTGAGTGCAGAGAATCAAACCTCAGTACGCATTAAGAGAAGCAATGTTCTCAGATTTTTGTTGTTGTTCTTGTTGTTTTGTCTTTGAAGGAATAATTTATCTTTCCCATTTATTAACCATGGGTTCTTTCTTTACACAACATAATATGTTCCCCTCTCTCTATCCACCCCCGTTCTCTATCCACCCTCACCTCCTCTTCTTATTAAGATTCACTCCCTTCTAAGAGTTAACAACAAAACAAAATAAAATATAACATAGTGAGATAAAACAACAATAAAAAATATCCATCATATTGAAGTTGCACAAGCCAAGCCAACAGAAAAATAAAGGAGACCCAAGATAAGGCACAAGAATCAGAGATCCACTCATTCATTCACTTAGTAGTTCCATCAAAGTACTGAACTGAAAGCTATGTTGTATAAAAAGAGGACCTGGTACACCCGTGTAGGTCCTGTGCTATCTGCTTCCATCACTATGAGTTCATAGAGGTTTGCTCAGTTGTTTTAGAGGGTTTTCTTCTTCTGGTGTCCTCTATCCCCTCTGTCTTTCTGACTCCTTCTGCCTCCTCTTCCATAGGGCTCCCTAAACTATGACAGGAAGGATTTAATGGAGACATCCTGTTTCCAGCTGTGTGTTCCAAGGTCTCTCTCTATATTTCTATCTCTCTCTCTTTCTCTTTGTATTATCTGACTGTGGGTCTCTTTACTTGTTCCCATCTGTGCAGGAGGAAGCCTTTCCAATAATGGCTGAATAAGGCACCAATCTTTGAGTATAGAAGATTATCATTAGGATTTCTTCTGTTAGTATTGTTTTTCTTTCCTTAGACCAGTAGTATTTGATTTTATCCTAGGTCTCTGGACTATGTCCTTTCTGGTTCTTGATTACTGAAACAGTGTCATGTAGTGGGCCTTAAGTTAAATCATATATCAGTTTGTTACTCCCAAAAGGTTAGTGTCAGTATTGCCCTAGCATATTTTACAGACAAAACAGAGTATAGATCAAAGGTTTTGTGGTTGGATTGATGTTTATGTTTCTCTTCTAGTAGCCTTTCCATTTTTTTAAAACATTTTATTTTATTTAATTTTTTTTCATTTTACATACCAAACACAGTTCCCCCTCCTCCTCTTTTCCTGCTCCCCGCAAACTCCCCCCACCTCCCATCCACCGCATCCACATCCATTCCTCATAGGGGGTAAGGCTTCCTTTGTGTAGTCTACACAGGCTGGCATACCAAGATGGAGCAAGACCCAGTCCCTCTTCCCTGGATCCTTGCTGAGCAAGGCATCCCACCATAGGGAATGGGCTCTAAAATGCCAGTTCATATATCCAGGATAAGTCCTGGTCCCTCTGCCAGTGGCCCTACAAACAGATCAAGACACACAACTGTCACCCACATTCAGAGGGCCTAGTTTGGTCCCATTCAGGCAACCCAGCTGTCAGTTCAAAGTCCATGATCTCCCAATAGCTTGGGTCAGCTGTCTTTGTGATTTTTCCCCAACATGATCTTGACCTGCCTTGCTCTTGTTATCCCTCCTCCATCCCTTCTCCAGGAGCTCAGGCAAGTGCTTGGCTGTGGGTCTCTGTATGTGTTTCTATCAGTCACTGGATGTAGGTTCTATGATGATAATTAGGGTAGTCACCAATCTGACTACAGGGGAAGGCTAGTTCATGCACCTTCTCCACCATCTCTAGGAGTCTTAGCTGGGGTCGTCCTTGTGGGATCCTGGGGATTTCCCTAGCACCAGGTTCCACTTTAACCCCACAATGGCTCTCTCTGTCAAGATATCTCTTTCATTACTCTCCCTCTCCATCCCTCTCCCAACTTGCCCATCTTGATCCCTCTATCCTTACCTCCAATCCTTTCCCCTTTACCCCCTCTCCTAGTTTACCCAGGAGGACTTAGCCACTGCCCCTTCCTGGAGCAATCCATCAGTGACCTTCTTAGGGTCCCCCTCTTTACCTAGCATCTCTGGGGTTGTGGATTGTAGCCTGGTTATCCTTTGCTTTGCCTCTAATCTACCTGTCCATTTTAAAGGCACTAGAACAAGAGGGTTAATGTTCTATGTAGGTACCAGCTCAATCTTTCCATGTTCAGGTGGTTGTATGGGCATTGTCTCCAGCAATGGAATTTTAGTAAGTTTTCTTTATCGTTGAGACTTCTCCCAACCCCCAGTGGTTACTATTTAAAAAATATATTGCAATGGGATGTTTCATACATAAGTATAGTTCACTAGAGTGTATGGCTCAGGGAGCTCTCTCCAGTTAACCAACATGTACAGTGAATTCTCAAATTATGAATAAACTGATTCTTTGCAAACTAAACTGTGGATTCATGTTTTTTTCAATCAAAATATCATATTTAATTCAATTAAATGAATTTACCACACACCTTAAATGAAAACAGTTGAGCCACAAATAACAGAGAGAACACTAAGAAGAAATAAATTCAAGTCACTTGTTTTAGTAGATATTGTGCATAACTCAAAATTGTACTAGTTAAGAGGAATTAGGGTGACTAGGAATAGAGACCAAAGTGGACTATAATCTACACAACAACAAAAAACTATTAGATTTTATGGATAAATATTGCAAATCAATAACTAAAGACAAACTACTTTAATGTGGTTTTGGAATAAAGAAATCAGATGAGAGAATTAAAATTAGGAATTTACCTTATATAGAATTATAAATATTCTAAAGATATGAGTATTAAAACTAACACTATTCAAGCATATTTGTAAAAAATGGTATTGCTGTACTACACAGATTAGATCTTTGGATTATACAGGAAAAACTTATAACATTAACCATTGGATTTTTTATTTTGTAAAAAATGAAACTTGGGAAAATAAAAGGCAAGAGAAAGACAAGACAGAGACTGCCATAAAATCCTTTGCTACATATGTAAACTAAAGGCGGAGGTGGGTGGGAGAAGGGAGGATAGGGGAATCCATGGCTGATATGTAAAATTAAATTAATTATAAAATTAAAAAATTGATAAAACTCTTAATTAGGGAAGATGAGCTTTCCTCTTTTAGTGAAGAATAACTCACAAGACAGAAAATTAGAAAGGCAAAAATCACAGAAGAAAATCTGCTTTGTGTGTATGTATCTATGTGTGTGTGTGTGTGTGTGTGTATACAAGTGTGTGCCTGTTTGTCTTTGTAAGTTTAGGTGCACAGATTTGCAGCATATGTGTGGAAGTCAGAGGACAGCCATGGATGTTGGTCCTCCCAGTCTACCAAATCTGAGAAAGCTATTGGTTGTTCCTTACTCCATATGCCAGGCTAGTTGTTGTATGTTCTGGGGTTCTTCTGTCTCTAACTTTCACCATGCTGAGATTATACACTAGAGTTATAGATGAAAGTTACTGCAATCAGCTTCATGTGGTTTCAGGGATTCAAACTCATGTTCTTGTGCTTAAATGGTGCTGAACCATCTTCACAATCCTCCAATACGTGTTTTAATAAGTGAAGTAAATGTGAGAAATTTTATCTTTTTTTTTAAATATCCCTCTGCATGGCAAAATACTTTTAAAAAGTGTGACATTGTTGTCATTTTTGAGAAGATACTAGTCTCCTTAGAATATTCAGATTCTCTCTTTGGGACAAGGGGTTAATCCAGACAAATAAAACTAAAGTAATCCCTAGTGATATGAAAGCTCTTATAATAGTTCTAAGAGTCAATATTGAATAATCTAAAATTCCATATGGTGCATTGCTTGTAAACAAAGCAAAACAAAACAAAAAAAACCCAAAACAATGGTCAGCCAAGGGAGGATGAGTAAATTGTGGTATGAGCATACTACCTAATCAAGGCTAACACTAACAAAAATAACAGAAAAGAACAAGAATAGAAGTTGGTGTACTATCAGAGTGAGTCAAGAATAAGGAGATCTGGGTTTATGGGGGTGTATATAATTTGAGCCTTTCTACTTTGTTCAGCTCTCCCAGATGATTCTGATAAATGTGGAAAATATTAGGCTGAGATATATCTACAAGCAGTTATAAATTTCAACACCTAATTAAGGTGAGTGTAGAAAGTTGCAGAATATCATAAAGCTATGAGTTATAAGATCCTAACTCTCAAATCATTCAACAAAAGACAAAACTGTGTTTAGTGACAGGTATGAATCAGAATAGACAGCATATACCAAGATTCATTGTGGCTTTTGAAATTAGTCATAGATTGAAAACATTTCCAAGCTGATTTTAGTATAAAGCAGTAATATGATTCCAATTTGTGAAAATGTAATAATCTCTATTTAAAGAAGTGCCAGAACTATAGATTATCACTATCTGTCACTATTTTGATGTCTATTAATTACTAAAAATTGTCCTTGAGTTACAATTATGATGAGACAATATAATTCTGCATGATTTTATTGCCTTCTGTTTTATTTCTGTTTTTATCAGAAATATAATTAACACAGTAAGCATGTGATTACCTAGGGTCTGCAGACAGTTTCCAGAATAACTTACTTGACTAATGTCTTCTTTCCCTGCTTTCTGCTTTCTGGTTGAGTGATGATAAGTAGAGGTCAGAGGGTGCAATAGTCATCATACTCCTTCTTCATAATTACTCTAGGGTATCACTCAATGACAGCCCATGTACATTATCTTCAAATATTGATGAATATAGGAATTTTGACCAATCATCATCACTTGCCTTTGATTTGGTTTCTTTTAACCTTGTGGGAAGAAAATTGCAACCTGTATGTTGATTTCCCTCTCTAGTCACTCAGCATATTGGACTTTATCCAACCAATGGGGTTATTGTGAAAGTAAGCAAAATAAGTCAGATTTATCCCAAACCTCCATCAATATTGACTTCAAAGAAATCCCCCAACATATGTCACTACTTAGAGCAAAGCAGACAGGAACAGTTGCAAACTAGACTCTGCAGAGCTCCACTGGAGTGATCTGGCTGCAATGTTTTGTGCACATTTGAGCAAGTTGGAACAAAGACAAAAATTCCCCATCAATTATTCAGAAAGGTCATCTCAGACAAGTTTTTGCAGGCTGATGTAAAAGATTGCCTTCATTCAACTGTCAGTTTGATATGAATTGAAATTTCAGTAATACTCAGGGAGCTGTATAATATGCTGTAATTTATGCTGTTTTAATCTGGAGATACAACTATTGATAAGCATGAAAATTATAACAACAGGACTCCAAAGGCAGAAATGTTGATGGGATGTCGTGGAGATAAGGGGATTCACCTCTGCTTGACTGATGTGCTGGTTTGGCTTCAGTTTGGTTTAAGTTTGTCTGCTTATTGTTTTGCAAGGTATATTACAAATGAATATTTCCAGATGTCTGAACCAGCTGGGTCCTGGTCTTTTGTGATAGGGAAACTCTGGATTTTTTTTTTTTTAGAGAGAAATAGCGGTCAGGATGAAAGAACATTTGTGGAGAAATAAAGAGATACAAAACAGCTAAAATTTATTTTGCTTGTGAAGTCTCTCATTACTTACTTTCTTTCTCCTCATTGGTCCTCAGGTGGTCCTCAAAAAAAAAAAGCCTCAATAAACTGCATTATCTGTCATTTAATGGTAAAATTAAATAAACAAACTATTCCTACCAAATTCAAGGTACTATTATTTTTAATTTCTTTTCAATAAACTTCCTAGAAATGTGGAGATACTAGGTGTGGGGATTGTGATCTGAAGTTTTTGAAGTTGTCCTTTGTTAGAGAAGAAGGTTATACATGGGAGAAGAGCTACAATTTTAAATACCAGAGGATACGGAAATTTATACATGGATTAAAACTAACCTAATTAATTTGATCTTTCCTGGCCTACTTTTGCAAATATCTTCGTATTTTCCTATAGATGGCAAATATGTTGGCATCCATATTTATATTGGCATTCACATTTATTGTTTAACTGGAAACATGGAAATTTTGTCCTCTTGAGGACAGTTGTCAAATTCTTCAAACTTGACTTTCATGACCAGATAAAAAGGGTCACTGAGAAGATGGTAGGCATTTTGACAAAACTCACACCAGTGGGACTGGAAGGATGGCTCAGTGAGAAAAGGTCTTGCTTTGCAAGCATGAGGTCATGAGTTCAGATTCCTGGTACTCACATCAAAACCAGGCATGGTGACATACATCTGTAAACTTCCATTCTGGCAGACAGAGACAGGGAGCTGGCGAGTGCTCATTGGTCAATTAGCCTAGTTGAATCAGTGAGCTCCAGGTTCAGTGAGAGGCTCTGATCATGACCTACCCCAAAACAACATTAAAGAGTGTTAGAGCAAGATAGATGAAATTGATTTACAAATGTGCATGCATAGGTAAGCATGCATATACAGGCACATGCATTCATACAGCATATACACCAGAAAGCATGGCAGTGTGCTGTATCTGTAATACTACCAAGTAAATTGTTTTTGAAAAAGCATGAGTAAATTCATAAAACACTTTACAGTGAAAAATATGACTATGTCTTAACAGGTATATAGTTCTTAGGTATAAAGAATATACCTCTGTGGTTCTTCAAACTGTCTCTAGCAGATATAAAGCTTAGAAACAAATCAAGTATGTTGAAGCACACACAGAAAGAAAACTCACATTTTCAGGAGGACTTAAGCTTAGGAAGGAAGCAAAGAATTGCTGTTAAGATCGTTTCTTCACTCGTTGTGTGACTATTGTCAATTTGGGATAGGTACTTTGGAGTAAAACATTTATCAAAATGGAAGGAGACAAATAAGTGGAGGGTGGGGAGTGAAGTAGAATGCATGGAGCCTGCATGGGTCTCACCATGTCCTCTGTGCATACATTACCTACCACTGTTAGCTTGGTGTTTGGTGTCTCTATTTTGTCCACTCTTCAGACTCTTTTCCTCCTATTGGGCTGCCTTGTCTAGTCTCCATATGAGGGCTTTTTACTTGTCTTATCCTATCTTCCTTTGTCCTGTTTGTCTGTTCTGTCTTGGAGGCCTGCTCTTTACCAAAGAGGAAATAGAGGGGGCGGGGGCGTACCTGGAAAGGAAGGGAGGTGGGGAGAAGTGGATGAAGGGGAAATTGTGGCCAGGATGTACTCTTTGAGAGAAGAATCTGTTTTCAATAAAAATTAAAAGATATAATCTTTTTAAAAAATTTTTATTTTATAATTAATATTTTCATATCAGCAGTGGATTCCCCTGCCCTCCCTCCTCCCACCGCCCAGCCTTCCCCCCAATTCACCCCCCATCCCCACCTCCTCCAAGGCAAGGTCTCCCCTGGGGAGTCAGCCCAGCCTGGTAGACTCAGTTGAGGTGGGTCCAGTCCCCTCCTCCCTACACCAAGGCTGAGCAAAGCATCTCAGCATAGGCCCTAGGTTCTTCTATTTTCTTACCACTGTATTTATAAGAAATGAGAGAAAATACAAAGGCCTTGAACACTTAAGCTAAGAATCTTCTGTACCCCAACCCAGCCATATAACCTTTGAACTACAATTTGCCCTATTTACAAGACAGGCTAGGTTAAAGGCGGCACAGAAATTGTAGAAGTGGCCAACCAATGATTGGTTGAGACCCATACCATGAGAGGGATCTTGCCCCTGAGGGCCAGGACGTAAAGGAAAGATGGCCTAGATACTTAAGATAGAACCATGACTGGGGAAAAAAGTCGATGGAATGATTCCTAATGATGTCTGCTATACTCAGAGAATGTCGCCTAGCTTCAAGCCTCTCTGATGACAGCAGATGTGGAGTCAAACATTTTGTGGAGCTCAGAGAATTCTGTGGAAGTTAGGGAGAAAAGACTGTGGGAGCCAGCGGGATCAAGGACACAAGAGAACCACACAATCAACTAATATGTGTTAATGGTGACTCACAGAGACTTAACCACAGACCAGGGAACCTACATGGGACTGACTGAGGCCTGCTACACATATGTTACAGTTATTTGCCTTCTTGTCAGCCTCCTAACATTGGAATCAAGGGCTGTCCCTGACTGTGTTACATGCTTTTGGGACCCATTCCTCTTACTGGGTTGCCTAATCCACCCTTAATAGGAGACGAGGTGCCTATTATTTTTGAAACTTGATATTCCATGGCTGACTGATATACATGGGAGGCCTGCCCTTTTCTGATGAGAAAGGAGGAGTGGATTGGGTGAGGAGGTTGGGGGAAGAGGCTGGGAGGGGGGAGGGAAAGTTGTGACCTGGCTGTAAAAAATTAATTAATTAATTAATTAATTAATTAATTAATAAAAAGAGAAAAAAGACATTTCTATCATGTATATGCTGGAGATATTCTTGATATTTCTATCATGTATATTCTGGAGATATTCTTAAAGTACAAAAGTGGCAGTCATAAAGAAAGCAGATTAGTGGCTTGAAATACAGGGTGTAAATATAAAGTCAACCATGTAGTATCTTGCTTTGTGAATGAATATTTTAAATGAACATCTCAAAGGAGCATTTCTAGAGTAAATAGCATGAAAAAATAGCTTGACTTTTGTTAAGAAATTATGTTTGGTTGTTTGGAATGTTTGAGAACTGGTATATGGAAATAAAAATAATTGTTGGAATACTTGCTAATACTGATTAACACATTTGTTGAGGGGAGAGTTTTACTGGTATAAGGGGAAAATTCATAGATAAAGAAAATGAAATTAAACTAGAAAGCTAAACTGGGCTATGCACGCATCTATTTTTAAGGATGCTTAGTGCTTTCTTTCAATCACTTCCTGCAATCACCATCATTTCTAGAATGAATGACATTTTACCATCAGAAAAGCCAGAGGAGCACAGGGAGAAAGTATTTTCTTAAGTGAGTCACTTACTTTTCCAGTTTTTCTATGTCTAATTTCAGGTATGATTTTCTTTGAGCCAAAACATCAGAAAAACATACATGAAATTCTGGAACTATTTTATTATGTTTTTGTAAATAAATAATTTTGTGGTTGCAGCCATAGAAGAATTTAAAGTCTACAAATGGTTTTGTTCCTCAGAATGTAAAGCTACTTATAAATTATTAGAAAATCAAGTATGTAGATTGATTAATGTCAAAGTATACACGGGGCTCATTCACTTGTTTCTTTTCTCATTTATTCCTGTATTCAAAACATTGTAAACATTTAACACATCATAAGAATTCTGGTAGATATTGGTTGAAAGCAGTGAAAGATACCTATGGTTCATCAGTTCATGAAGCAGAAACTTTCAAGGATGACAGTTACTGAATGAGTAATTAAAATGCACCATCAAAGAATTCATATTAATAGCAAATTTCCAATTTCCTCAGACCTCTGTTATCTAGAACTTGTAGTCTTGTGACAGGATATCCACATGCTGCCCATATTTACCAATTGTCATAATAACTTATATTAATCTAATGATCCTTTCATTCATAAAACATCTATAAAATCTATGGAAAAGATACTCATTATATGGAGGGAATGATACATGAGAACTTGCTAGTTAGAACTCTGGTGAATTCAGGGGTAAAATTCTTTGGAGCAAATATCTGGTAAGACAGAACTTTAGGAATTCAAGAGACAAAGAAAGAGTGTCAACTGGAACAACCAAAGAAACATGCCCCCTTCCCCGACTCCCAAGTCCTAAGATTTAAGGACTCTTTCAGGATCTCCGTTCATTCCCCAATTTGTCAAAAATATGGTTAAAACCTTAAACTTCACTGAATAACAAAAAGTAGACTGTCTTATGTTGATCAGAAAATATAAAGTACTGCAGTTGAAAGACCCATGTGGGAGCTTAAGCTGACTTCATAAACATTTGTTTTGTTTTTATTTTTATTTTTTGACTACATCCTTTCCACTTCAGCTTTTCACATACTCATTGGTTACAAATGTATCTCTAAGCTTTCAAATAAACCTGAGAGATACATAAAAACTGAGTTCATGCCATTAATGGAGTCAAAATACTTATCCTGTGTCACACTGAAGACTTTGCATGACTCACTTTGTGTGAGTCACTTCTAAGTTTCTGTAATAATGCAGGGCCTTGATGACAAGACCTTTAGCATTTCTTAAGTTCAAGAGAACCCTATTATTAGCAAAATTGGAATTGGGTGCATCACATGGATCTGGAAATAAGAAAGTTGTAATGAAAGAAAAGGTGTCCTTAATTGAGGAAAAAAAAAATCAGGAGAATTATTAGAATTGGTGGTCACATGGTAACAATATAGTGCATTGTAAACAAAAAAAAAACTATGACTCTCAACTGACAGGGGATAACAAAGACTTTATTCTGGAACTAAATATGAGTGACCATGGTCTGGGAACATAGATTTAGGTTACTTCAAATTACATGTACCAATGATGCAGTAATTTCAGAAAGGTTTTATAGTAATAGAACAAAGAAAGTCATGAATCAAGATGCTTGTCGAATTCATTGGTTGGTGCATAAGGTAGGAAAGCTATAGATGAGAATCTGATGAGATTCTTAGGTTTGTGGTTGTTGGAAGCTGAAGGTCTGCTTGTACATTCCAAAAAGTCTCGCAAAATAGTTACATGAATGTAGTGACAGATTCATTGTTATGCAATAAATGACTATTCATAAATGAGGCTAGACATAACCAAAGATAATTTGTAATCAGATTCTGGACCTACAACACTCCTACCTCTCCTCAATCACTAAAATATGCATCAGTTCATCAAACTTTATAGAATGTGCAATATAAGATGTGGCTTCTGTGGTGGATTGAAAGAAAATGGTCTCATAAGCTCATAGGAAGTAGCACAATTAGGAGGTGTGACCTTGTTGGAGTAGGTGTGGCCTTGTTGGAGGAAATGTGTCTCAGATCTCTTCCTGTTTCCTGTGAATCAAGATGTAGTACTCTCAGGTCCTTCTCCAGAGCACGTTTGCTTGCATGTTGTCATACTTATCATCACGATAAAATCATGAAACTGTAAGCCAGGCCCAGTTAAATGTTTTCCTTTATAAGAGTTGCTGTGACCATTCTGTCTCATCACAGCAGTAAAACCCTAAGTAAGACAGAAGTTGATACCATGGATTAGAATACTGTTGTCATAGGCCTGATCATGCTTTTGCTCTTTCTTTTGCGACTCTGAATTAGAAAAGCAGTTGAATGTTTTAAGTGGGACTTAATGGACTATCACAATAGGAGCATGGAGGACAGTGGTGTCGATGGCAATTTGAACTGTGGGGGACTGGCTCAGCTTCTCTCCAGGAATTTTAGCTTACATTATTCAAAAGAGTCAACATTTATTCAACTTAAGCAAGGAAAAGAAAGATGCATAGTATAAGCAGAATGGACATTTCTCAGTTCTTATCCCGCAGAAATTCAATTCCAGGTCCACATTCATAGTTGGCCGAGTCCAGAGAGTCACATGTATTTATCAGATGTTTCCTTCTTCATATTTCCTTTCTAAATCTCCTCCTTGGAATCCCTCTCAGATACAACAATCTACCTAACATTCTTTCCCTATTGCTGTGATAAAATATTCCAATACAGCAATGTAAGGAGGCAAGTGTTTGTTCTGGCTCATAGTTTAGGGATATAGTCCATCATGACAAAGAATTGAAAGTGGTGGGAGCTTGAAGCAGCTGGTCACACAATATCTACAATTAGAAACATAGAGTAATGAATACATTCAGCTCCTGTCCCCATTAATATAGTCTACAATCCCAGCCAGGGAATAATGCCATCCATAGTAGGGTCTTTCCACTCACATTAATGCAATCAAGATAATCTCCCAGTGGCCCTTCACCTTGATAGTCCTATGTTTCATCAAGTTTATAGTTAAGCTTGGCCTTCACACTATGTATGTATTCATCAATCCATTAATAAATCATCTATCCATCATGTTAATATAACACAGCACTTCATAAAAAATGATGTTCCCAGGGAAGCTTAAATGGAACACAGGTAAAACTATGTCACCTTACAGCCCTAAAGTAGATATATCCCTGCCTTCAGTTAGAAGGTGAAGCTTCCATTTCTTTCCTTAAGGTCTCAGGTATCACATTACTGAAAGAATGACCTCTATTTGGGGTCACCTTAACCTTGACTATCATGGGCTATTATGTTTTAAACTCTACCACTGCAAGAGGATGGTGGATGACTGAGATCTCCACTTGAAGCCTTTTCAACAGGAAAAAAAAAGTTTCTTCCAAAGCTGGCTGGACAGTCAAACAACAGCAGTCATGATACTTCTGAGCCTGCTTGTGGCTTTGTTGCCGGGAGCGAGCAATCAAATTTCCTTCAGTACAGGGATATATTTTCTTACTATTGTTTTAAAATATGTGTATTTATATAGAAATAACAAAGAAACCCACATATAAAACATTGTCTTATACAGGGGACAGGAGCAGAAGATACATTTTTAAAACTAAGATTGAAACAGTCTACCAAAGCTGTAATTTGTGGAGATTTGCCAAAGCTGTTGAAAATATTGGACACTTAGCATGTGTGAAAATTGTTCTCACTTAGACAGTTCAGACTGCTCCTTTCCTGACTCTGTCTGCCACTGACATAAGCCTGATATTTCTTTTTACCTCTAATTGATTGTCTATACTATATTTTCTGAGGACCCCAATGTCAACATTCAGGCAAGTGAAATGCTGCTGCCATTATAAAGAAGAGAATGAATGTGTAACTCAGACATTTTTTATAATAATCACATTAGACAAAAAAGAAAAAAGCATTCCAGTGAGTTTTTAATGGGTTGGGAGACTCGGGGGAACAGAAGGCTATAGGCCACAGAACTTCAACCACTGGAGAAGAAAACTAATGGCCCATTAAAGCAAGCCCAGCAGAGCCACATCGTTGCCACTGGAGTTAGAATATATGCCTTTGTTTTAAAATAGAAAGCTACTTTGATGACATTTTAACACATAGCCTGTCTTTTCTTCATTGACTATCAGTACTTTAAAAGTGGAGGCAGAAATTAAGCTAAAACAGAAGCAAATTAAACCTTTGGTTTCTTTGTGAAATTATGACAAATTAGTTTTAGAGATATGAAGGTATTTTATAATCCAATTATTTTATGAAGGAATTTGGATGGTAGCTATTTAGACTGAGCTAGAAAAGAGAAGGCCAATGTAATCCCCCAAAAATGTGATGCCTGGAATAATTCTCTATTGATTGACTTCAGATACTTAATGTCTGTTCAATTGCTTCTGAATTACTTTTTTTTTTCATTAAAAAGGGTTTAACATTTAAATCGATCCACAATACTTGTCTGTGGTACCATGTATGTGGAAAATTATATAAAACTCGTTTTTATTTTTAAAGGCAATTTTGTTTGGGTTCAAATCTGTCTTTCGCTTGCATATATAAACTCTGATAAACAATGATCTCCCTCGATCTTTCTAACTGGGATCCTTCATATTAAATATTTGTTAGCAATTATCTTCATTCTAGTACAAACATCTTTCTTGAAAACTTCATGTCAAATCTTGCTATCAGATATCAAATATTAATATTAATAACTGTTAATAGCAAGTTCAGAAGGCTCAATAGTTAGTGAGGGAAACCAAAACACTTCTTCTCCAAACATGAAAGATTGTTGGAGCTGAAGACAATGAACACACAGGGAAATCCTGCCCCTTCCTGTTGACAAAAGGATGAGAGTTAAGGCGCAGACTCAGGAAGTCTTGCCATGAGAGCATCAGGTTCTAACTCGGAACTGCAGCACACACATAAAAGCTGCATACTGTGAGGTGAGCCTGAAACCCCAGTGCTGGAGAGGGAGAGAGACCAGAAAATCCCTGGAGCTTGCTGTCTAGCCAGTCTTGTCTGATTGGTGAACTCCAGACTGCACGAGAGATCCTGTTTCAAAAAGTAAGGTGGAATATGCATTTCATATTAATAAACATGCATGGTTTTCTCTTATCAGTCTGAGTTTTTTATAGAAGTCTGTATCAACTGTAAGTTTATGAGCATTGAGAGAAATCTAATTTCTTCCAAAAATGATAATGAATGCATTAAAAGATAGTTATAAATGTAAGTTTTAAATTATTGAGTTTTAAGTAGCAGGTTTGTATGTCTTTATAGTTTTATATATTTAACCCTAAAAGAATGTTTTTTTATAGTCCATGGCCAGTTAAATAAATGTATTACCTAGCAGTGATATTTAAAATACAATACTAAATAATAAATATCACTAGGAGTTGTGGCCAGATACTATGGTGATTAATCATTCAATCTAATTTTAACTCCTATTAAATGTGCCATTTGACAACTCATACATGTACATAATATGTTCTGGTAACTGTCACCCACTCACCCTATCTGAGCCTCCACAATACCCTTTATGCACTTCTGATATGTTCTTTCTCAGGTCATGTCTTTTTGGTTTGTTACATGACTCACTGAGAGGTTAAACAGAGCTATCTGCTAGCGAGAAGAGGAAACGCCCTATTAGCCTTTCCATGACAGATTGTTGCCAGGCCCAGTCATGGTCTAGCTCAATGCAGGCAGATGCAGGTACTGGGAATTAATGAGTGTAATGGGCATGAAATGCCCAGAAGATAAAATTTCACTTTTCCTGTCTTCCAGCTTTTACATTCTTTGCACACTCCCACTTTCATGAGAGTCTCTGAGGCTTTGTGGGGAATAAACACTCAACCATCACTTATTCTAAGCATCTTGAGTAGCCATGCATAACTTTATCCACAATCATTCTATGCAAAGAAAAGTATGTCTAATCAAGTCTGAGAACTGAGAGCCATATTTGTTAGGCATGGATTTCCTCCTGTAGCGTGAGCCCCATATCTAACCATAGAATAAGTGTTTACCCCATAACTTCCATGCCACTATTGTATTAGTAGGCATATATCATTTTGTAGGTTGGTATGTACTTTGAAGAGTTTCAGCTGGGTAACACTATTGTTGCCTTTTCTCACACACTAGTCTGCATAGTGCCTTGAAACACTATGAACACTGTCAGAGAGAAATCTTTTTTGATTAAATATAGACTGTTGCTAGAGTTTTCCTGCCTGGCCCACGGTCAGGATAAATCTCTTTCACCTGCCAGTCCCACAGCCGCTCAGACCCAACCAAGTAAACACAGAGACTTATATTGCTTACAAACTGTATGGCCGTGGCAGGCTTCTTGCTAACTGTCCTTATCTTAAATTAATCCATTTCTATAAGTCTATACCTTGCCACATGGCTCGTGGCTTACCGGCATCTTTACAAGCTGCTTGTCCTGGTGGCGGCTGGCAGTCAGTGACTTCCTCTGCCTTCCTGTTCTTTTAATTCTCTCTGTTAGTCCCGCCTACACTTCCTGCCTAGCCACAGGCCAATCAGTATTTTATTAGCAACACATTTGCCATACAGAACATCCCACAGCAACAGACTATGTATAACACAGACAATTTTTTTTACATATTAAAGTTCCAGTGTATGAAGTTTCTGTTTATTATATGTAAAGTATATGTTGGGCTGTGTGTTTGTTTGTGTGTATGTGCTTGTGTATCTGATGCATGTATGTTTAAATCATTAAACTCAGAGGAATCAAAATTTCTAAATAATGGAAACTTAAACTCACATGCATGCACAAAGATCCAAGTTTGAATGACCGCCCAAATCTGCTTGCTTTTGCAACAACTCACTCTTAAGTAAAGTGTACCCATGAGCCATGTACAAAGTATAGGAATAACCTTCCAGAATCAATGCATATGCGTGGAACAGCCTTTATCATTTTTTTTTCCTGTATCAAAACTCAGCAAATGGAACTGCTTGGACACAAATGTGTACTCAGAAAAGAAGGTTATAAAGAAAGATCATGTTTCTGCTCGGTGGAACAGTCAAATGTTTTTCTGTTACTTGCTTTTTAATGTAGCATGGTTATGACAGAATGGGCTCCAAACATATATTTCCTGAATTATTTCATTGAACTGAACTTTTTAAATATATTTTCTTATTTATATTATTTTTGAGACTTTTGTATACAAGTACTGTATGTGCACTCTTTTCTACTCCACACTTCCCCCACTGCAACTCTTCCCCTGGCCCTGCATTCACTTTCAACTTCGTGAGCTCTCCTTTAATTTTGGTGTGTGTGTGTGTGTGTGTGTGTGTGTGTGTGTGTGTACAGCCTGCTCAGTCCATTTAGTATCTCAGAAGGCCCCACCACTAGGTGAAAAAAGTTACACGAGATTAATGGCTATTTAAAAATGGAGAGTCAGTCTTTTCCAGGTCTGAGTCCCATTCCCACAGTTTGCTCAGTCACAAATGGTCAACAGCAAATACATATACCTAAGAGCAATATGCTGGATGACAAAGGGAATTCAGTTTGTCTTGTAAGTCCCAGATACATATGATATGACTTAACAGATTTTCAAAGAGTAACATTGATACTTTACATTAAAAATTACAAATTAAAAAAATGAAAAGTTTTATAATGTTGGTTAATAACAAGTACCATAGGCTGAGAACTGTAGGCAAACACTCCTGATGGCCAAAGAATTCCAAATAAATCACTTTACTCAGGCAAACTTGATCCATTTAAAATAACTTTGGCTGATCATCTCTGCATGTCTTCCCATCATGATCTCGATGTCCCCTGTCTGCAGAATCCTTCCTCTCTCTCATCAGTTGGATTCCCGGAGCTCAGCCTGGTGCCTGGCTGTCGATCTCTGCATCTGTCTTCATCAGTCACTGTACAAAGGCTCTAAGATGACAGCTAGGTTGTTAGCTAAACTGGTCACCAGAATAGACCAGTCCAGCAACCCTCTGGACCACTGCCAGTAGACCAAGGTGGGGTCATTCTTGTGGATTCCTGAGAGCCTCCCCAGCATCCTTCCTCTTCCTATTCCCATAATGTCCTCATCTATCATGGTATCTCCCTCCCTACCCTCCCACTCTGTCCCTGTTCCACCTTGACCCTCACATTTCCCTATGTTCTCATCCCCTACTCTTCGACTGGTGGCTGTGGAGCCCCCATGGGACTAGACTAGGCCCTCTGGATATGGAAGACAGTTGCTTGGCTCAAACTGTTTGGGGGGCACCCAGGCAGGGTGATCAGGATCCATCCCTGGTGCATGGGCAGGCTTCTGGGAATCTGGTGCCTGTGGTGTGACGCCTTGCGCAGTCTTGGTGCTGTGAGAAGGGGCTTGGACCTGCCTAGGCACAGTGTGCTGGGCTCCTGACTCCCCTTAGGAGACCTTGATTTGAGAGATGTGGGGATGTGGGGTGGCTTAGGAGAGAGGGCTGGGGCCTGGGAGGAGGGAGGAGGGAGGAGGGAGGAGGGAGGAGGGAGGATCTGTGTGTTGTATGTGGAGTGAGTAGAAAATATCTTAATAAAGAAAAATAAATATAAAATAAAATAACTTTGGTCAATAAGTTTGAGTTTTCTTTCACTTCTAAGCAGAAGAAAATGCTGTTTTCATATTTTTTCCCAGTCATTTATGTCTTAACAGTTTTTATTTTATAATAATGCAGAGTTACAGGAATAAACTTATGAACAAAAGATCATTTGATCAGCTTGTTATAGAAAATAAATATTGTTCATATAGTTTTCAGTCCATAAATAATATTTTAGTAGTGATAAGTAACATAATGTTTTCGGTGCAAAAGTGCTGACTAAACCCATTTGTTATTTCTTTTTATTTAAAGAAACTTAGATGAGAGCTGCTAAATATGGTCCCTCAAACACATTTCCTTAGGGTTTGTGATTTGGCACAATTAATGGGCCTTTGATGCATAAGGACAGCTAGAGATTTCTTTATTAGCACTTCCCTAAGTGGTTAAGCTATAAAAAGCAGCATTATGGATTCTTTGTTCTGTTAATAATTTTATAACATATCCCTGATCTTAACAATGGTATCCCTGAAGGAAATAGGAAAAGGATAATAAGGCAGAGATAGAAGGAGACTGTGCTAGCAAGTCTCAGCTAATATTCCCAAGTCTGGTTCTGTGGTCATCAGGTTAAGAGGTAGTGATTACTAAGAGGCTTACAGTTGCCCTCAGCTGCCTAAGGAGTTGAATTCCCTTGCTAAAGAACTGAGAAAAGACATCCAGGTTTGATAAAATTGGAAGAAATTTTTGAAGTTCGAGGCCAAAGATGACTCTGATGCTTTTAGCTCTGTCATTTCCACGTCCTGAAGATTACAAAAACACGGATCCAAAGAGTATCATTCAGTTGTACAGGTTAATCTGAGCTCAAGGATATTGAGTAGAAAATCAGACATATATAAAACCCTCTACCTTTCTCCTCTCTGCCTAAAAGCAGGGCATAAATTTCTCCTGGATGTTAAACCTGCTCCCGCCCACTTCTTTCTCAGGAAAGGAAAATATTTACCAGTAAATATGGAGACAATACCAAGATGAGTCTGCCTACCTAAAACTGTAATAAATTACCTTATTTTCCATCATTTTCCCCTCATTTTTATCTATTCACAATTTACTGTTTTTGAGAGATGAAACTTGTTTTCTCATTTCTCCATAGCATATTGCCTTTTCTTAGCCTCCAGATTTATATGCTGCTTGTCTACAAAGAGCTCTGAATAATAAAATATTACTATGTAATAAAATTTATGGACCTTCTGTCATTTGCTGGTTTAATTCATAGGCCCTCTTCACTAAATCTAAGGGGACAAATTGCTTTGTCTGTTTGCCCCTCCTACTTGCAACATTGACTAAACTTCCTGCCATTATGGTGACAAGCCTGAGAAGGACATGCTAAGTCTTTCTTAGCACTGCTTTCAGACATCTGCATATATAGCCAGTAACTTTGTGTAGTCTCAGTAATTCTCCCTTCAACACAGCTAATATAAAACTCTAGAAAGATAGTGATGTATTTTTTTTACTGTTGTTGCCAAGACTATAGTTAGCTCTGCACAATCTGACTGCAACACTGAATAGCTGAAGACAATATACATTTAACTCATTCAACATAGAGAGATAGACCTGTTGCCTAATAGAATCTTCCACCCCTATGTTATAGTGTCTATGACAAGAAAAGTACTCTGCAAGCTACCGAATGAGAAACATAAACACCAATCCAGCCACAGATCCTTTAATCTATAATCTGTCTTGCACACAAAATATGTCAGAACAATGGCGGTACAAAATTTCTGGGAGTAACCAACCAATGTCTGATACGATTTAAGGACTACTGCATGAGATGAACTCCATATCTGACACTGTTAGTGTGACCAAGAACAGGAAAGAGACTTAGAGCTAAATCAATTACTACTGGTTAAAAAGAATCAGTAACAATAAAATGATTCCTAATATTATTCTACTATACTCATATATCAACCAACTTATTCATCTATCTTTTTTGGCCACCATCAGAGAGATTTCCTTCTGCTGCAGATTGGAACAAATACAGACACCTGCAGTCAGAAATTATACAGAGAGAGAGAGAGAGAGAGAGAGAGAGAGAGAGAGAGAGAGAGAGA